>CM038794.1:46039988-46150736 GCA_021764765.1 Vicia sativa | reverse complement strand
CTATCATGTTACTAATCACTACCTAATCACATACAAGATAATAATAATAATAAGGATTCTCCCCTTCCTCTTGAAGATTCAACTTCTAGGGTTTCCTCCTTCTCTTTTCCTCTTTCTTCTTTTTCCTCTTCTTTATATTCTCTTGTTTCTTCTCTTTTTGTGTTATGACATCACTCATTCTCTTCTTACTAATTTCATTCTTAATGGACTTAACTTCATACACACCAATTCTATTAATTAGGACCATTACTAACTATTTACTATTCTTATTCATAAAATTAATTATTCAAAATATCACATATATCCAAATAATCCAAATATTCATCAAATCACACAATTTAATCAATTACCAGATAATATATAATTAATAAATACCTAATAAATAATATTAAAATTTGGGATGTTACAACTATCCCCCACTTAAAAGATTTTCGCCCCGAAAATTACCTCAAATGAACAACCTGTGATAATCTTCATCTAACTCTCAAGCTCCCAAGTCACATTACCATCTGGACCTCCTAAACCACTTTCACCAAAGCGATTTCCCTTACCTCTGAGTTTCTTAACTCTTCGATCCTCAATACGCATAGGTGATGTCTCAACTGCTAAATTATCTCTGACTTTGCACATCATCTAACCAACAACATGCGACATAATGAATGCATGTACATGTGCAATCTTTCAATATGCAAATTAAGATTCTTCACCATATCCTAATCATACATGCATATTCCATATAATCCAATTTATTTTAATTATCTTCACCCTTTCACAATATAAATATAATCATAGTATCATCACCATCAATACAACATATATATAGCATTCATCATCATTATGCATCATAATTAACGCCAAAATCAATCCAATTCATAATAATCATCTCAACACATTAGCAATTCACAATGTACATAATAAATATACATATCATTCTACAAAATCACATAATTATCCAATCATCTCATCATAGGTTATTTCATTTGCTTTCTAACGATTCGAACAATGCAAAAGTTTCATGAATCATGCAAAGAAAACATGAGTCAATGCAAGCCTTCAACAACCCTTATTAACCTTGTGATGTTACGTAATACCCACCCAATCTTAGGGTCGACACAAGCCACGTGAAAAGAGTTTTTCCGCAATTTTTCCCTTAAAACAAACACTAATTTTCTTAAATTAAACACCCTATTTCATTACCCATCATTTTACTACCAATTTTAACCATAAACTATCATTCTAACATGATAATACTCATCTATCCCATTCAACAAATCAATTTTATCAATTTCATGGATTTCCACACAAACCCTAACATATGAAACTCTTAGATCTATAAATTGAAATGAACAACAAAACCTATCATGTTACTAATCACTATCTAATCACATACAAGATAATAATAATAATAAGGATTCTCCTCTTTCCCCTTGAAGATTCAACTTCTAGGGTTTCCTCATTCCTCTTTTCCTCTTTCTCTTCTTTTTCTCCTCTTCTCTTCTATTCTTCTCTTCTTTTTTTGTGTGTTATGAAAACATGACTCTCATTCTCTTCTTACTACTCTATTATTAATGGACTTAACTTACTTACCCACACCAATTCTATTAATTAGGACCATTACTGACTATTTACTATTTCTACTCACAAAATCAATTATTCCAAATATCACATATATCCAAATAATCCAAATATTCATCAAATCACACAATTCAATCAATTATCATATAATATAATAATGAATAAATACCAAATAAATATTAAAATTTGGGATATTACAAAAAGCCCCAAAGATTTCTTGAGCTTTGATTTTGGTTTAACATTTGTGATAGTTGTCGTAGTCGCTTATGATTTTTGATCAAGCTTTTGGCAAGTTTTCACTAACTTTGTCCAACTGAAGTTCTCAATCATCTTTGATCAAGTGAGAGTTCCAAAATAGGTTATATACTTGACAAAAAGCAATTGAAATTTGTTGTGTGGTCGCTATGATTCTATCAAGCTTCTAGCAAGTCTTCATGCGCAAGCTTTAAGATGATCACCTAGCTAACAACTAATAACTAACAACTAACTTTACTTTATGCTCTTTATTTTTCTGCTTTTACTTTCCACCTTTATTTTTTATGCCTTTTAATTTAAGCACTTTACTTTTAGCATTTACATTTCATGCCATTTTTTCTTTGCTCACTTGAGCATTTTATTTTATTGTCATTTTAAGTTTGCTCGCTTGAGCTTTATTTTTTTTCTTTTTAAAATATTTAATAATCCAACTTAAACACTAAAAAACTTTTTAATTGTTTCTTCTTGGACTTGGTTAATTTTCCCTATGCTTGGAGTTTGAGCTTTGACTTAGGATTAGAACCTAAACCTTAGCTCGTGTTTTTGGATTCTCGTTTTACTTTGTTTGTGTCATTGTTATTTTTCCGTGCAAAGTTATTTTGTTTGTACTGCCATTTAGTGGATTTCTTCCAAATACAACCATTATGTTGCCCTATTTTGAAAGACATATTTAATCCAAGCATTGATTTATCCAAGACTTCGTATTTTTGTCTGACATTACTTGTGTGGTAATACAAAAGATGGATATGGTATTGGCTTTTGATGTCAAGTACTAGCTTTCCTACCCGCTAGATCTTTCTTTACCTCATCGAAATTCGTACCAAGTCGAAGGTAATGTCACGGCACTTATATCTTTTTAAACACAACTAATGTAACATGGTTATAAAGTGCATAAAACAAAATGCAGAGTTGTTAACCTAGTTTGGTTCCAACCAACATACGTATGAGGGCTTCCAAGCCATGGATGAAGTTCACTATCAGTAGTATTAATTCAGAGCTAAACCTCCCTGTTTACACTCCTCACTTAATCACCTACCCAATTCCCCTTCTACCTAAGATACCTCACTTAGATATGAGAACCTCTTCTCACTCCCTAAGCCACACACAATGACACTCAACAAAAACAAATCAAAAGACACTCTTCAAAGACACACAATCACACTTGCTTCAAAGCTTATGGTGATTGAAAACTTACAACTCAACAAACGTCCTACTCAAGTATAAATACGAGAGAGGCTCACAATGAACAAACAAAACAATAAACAACCAAAAATTAAAATCTAGGTTTCTAAATTTGAATAGCCAATCTGTAATACAGGGTTTACAGTCTTTAAATAGAGTAACAACAACTAGGGTTGCTTTACTCACAAGTCTTTAGCGCCTTTCTTTTCTTCATGAAGGCAGACATAAAATCTCCAAGTATATTGTTGAAGGTGTTCTCAAGCTTCCTTTTAAGCATATAAATAACAAACAAAACGACTTCCTAAAAATTTTGAACTTAAACCAATGTAAGTTTCACATGGTAGGACATCCGTGTGACATCTTCTACTTGGTATTTTTCATGGAATTTTCCGAGTGGTATCTTTACCAAATTGCCGCAAGACATTACTTGGGGTGTGCCATACAAACATTGCATCATCAAAATTAACATAGGTAGTTAAGCATATATCGAAAGATAGTAAAATCAAGATTATAAGAGATAGCAACGAAAAGAAAATGATGTCCAAACATCGCTAGAACATTCACAGATGCAACATTTTACTCCCCTCAGACAACACACACACACACACACACACACAAAATGAACAATTGACAAATTCTTGCCCCTCAGACAATAGCTTTTCCTTGTGGAAACACACAAGATCATCGAGAGATACATGAAGCACACACACAAACAATGAACAATTAACACATAGAAACAACTCCCTTAGCACAATCATCAAATCAAATCACACATTTCAATGGAATCACACAAAACACACACACATAATCGCTCACAACGCAATCATTTACAACTACTCCCTCAACATTATGCAAAATCACATCTATACTCACTCACTCTACTCACTCTCCTCCCTTTAGCCATAATGGCCAAACTACTAATAAACTCATGGAGAAGGACAAAATAAATACTAGATTCAACTAAGTCATTAATATCTAGTGTTAGGTACATAAAAAACAAATGTATTTAAGTGCCAAAATTACATATAATGAGGGTTCAACATTAACCGATGGAAACACAAATAACATCTTCAGAACAATCAATGTTCGAGAACTTGCGTGCACTCTCCACTTCCTTCATTTCCTAAACTAGCTTCGTAAGAGCCTTGAGTGTTGAGTCGCTTGCTTCTTCTTCTCGGTACCTCATCTCAAAGACTTAAAGAACATTCCTTTCGCATCTAGGATGGTCTCTTCAAGTTTCAGCTTCCTTGCTGAGCTAATGCGTATCACCTCATCCAATTCTCTACAGGTTTCAGTAAGTTCAACAATCAAATCCCCTTTATTAGCAGTCTGTTCAGCACCTGCAGATGTTGAGACAATGTCTAGGACATGTGCTCTTGCAAACAACTTTGATGTAGGGATAAAAGGGTTTCTCTTTTACATTCAGCATCCATTATTGACAGAATTCCATGATGTTGATGAAGAATTATTTCACTTATGAGAGTGGGGAAAGCAATGGAAAGCTTTGTATGCAGTATCAAGATATACTTTATAGTATGATAAAAATAAAAGTACCATAATCAAATGGTATCTTCATGCCAACGCATACATAAATTTTCCCAATCCCACCGTGTTGTACCCCAAAATTTACCTCTTCTTTCTTGTATTTCGCTTATAATTTGATTGCATAAATATACATGTATTCGATACATAACATTGATCATGGGGTTACAGTTCAAGGTATCCCAAGTGGTGAAAGAAATGGCGCTGCTTTGTTATCTCGCATCACTTTGAGTCCTAGATTGATATTCTTTGATTCGCATGCTCAATACAACGATTCGTTAGAAAGCTATTTTGATGTGGTTCCATAAGCTCGGGATCATTTTGATTTGTTCTCCGCTTTATCCGCTCATATTGAAGGCCTTTTCACAAAAGAAAAGAGTTTATTCGCTTATTTCTCAATAAAGTGAATTTTGGGTTCTCGACGCTTTGGGCACTCAAGGCGATCTCCATATCATCTCGGGTATTTTCTCGATGATTTTGACCAGAAGGTTCCTCTCATCATTATCTATAACCTTCATTTGAAAGCCGAAGCAAATCAATTGAGGAAGGTCCCTAAAGAAATTGATTTCTCCAAGGTTTAAATCGATTTTTGTGTTGTGTCGGTACTTAGTGCATCAAACATTCGTAGTTTACAAATGGAAGCTCAAACCGAGCGAGACCGTGTCTAAAATTCAGTATCGAAGCCCTCTACAACTTTCATTTGCAACTCAAGAGCTTATTCCTCACTAATAAATACCACAATTTTATTCTTTGGAGTTGATTTTGAGCTAAACCGAGTAATTTTATCCGACACGTGAAGTTCGAAAATCATATCTCACTCGATTTTTATGGAAATAAGGTGGGGCCAGTGCCAAAAGTTGAAATTTTTTCTAACTTCATTGTCCTAGAAATACTCATTTGTAGATTTCGATCAAAAGACCCTCGCTCGAGGCATTTTCTCCAAGAGCCAAATAAAATTATGCATGTCAAGAGTCTCGAAAACCGTGTTAAAACTTCAATAATTCATATCGCCGAACGTTCATCCGATCGAGTCGAAATTTTGATTCACGCAAGCAAAATCGCATTCCCGACATCGCTTTAGTTACATTCCGACTTCAAATTTCGCATTTGATGGCTTTTGGATTAATTATGAAAATTATTCTGATACTCATGATTTGGGCTTGATTATGGATCTAAGGCATTCTTAGGCCCAACTCCCAAAACTATAAATAGATTTTTGTCTTCACAAGTCACAACAACACAATCATTTGCTTAATTTTCATCACAAATCACTCCCTAATTCTCTCAAAACCAAAGCAAAACTCAAGAACAAAAATCAAATTTCAACTTTCATAATCGCAGACCGCGCTAAGCGCGCCTCACCATGCTAAGCGCGCCCTGGGATTTCTCTTATTTCTCATTGTAGCTTCCTCTCCATAGGATCTTGCTCCTCTTCTCCTTCTTCTCTTTAATCTAACCTAGAAGGAGCCAATTCTCTTGATTGCTCAATTTCAAGATTTAAGCAATTCTTCTTCCTCTTCTTCAATTCTCCATTGAAGATTCCAAGTTTTCTTCAATAATTCAAGCTTGATTTCGAGGATTATCATCAATTCGATGTTGATTTGGTATTTTCTTTGAAGAGCACAAGGAATTCCTCTTCAATTTGATTCAAACTTCAAGTTCAAGTAAGTGTTTAGTTCAATTACACATATTTTAAGCTATTATTGAATTTTAGCTTTTCTTGAAATTGAGTATTGTCATTGCTTGCAAATTCCGTGTGGATTCCGGTTCTTGAATATTCATCTTTGAATTGGTTGAATTGGATTACTTTTTTGCAATGTTATTTGTGTCACAGAGGATTTTGCACATAGCACACACATACACTTGTGCATTTGTATTTTCCTTGCATCTAGGTCAAAATTTGTGCATCTTACATCTCGATTACATGTTCACGCATTAGAGAGCATGTAGTTTGATTGAGTTGCATTGATACATGATGATTTGAGGCATAATTTGTATTCGAAAGTATGTTGACATGTAGATTCAAAGGCATCTTGATCATTAGGTACATTGTTCATTGTACATAGTCCATGCATATGCATCTCAAGTGTTAATGTTAATGTACAAACTTGATTTGACATGATCTTTCATTCTTTATGGCATGACTTGCTTGCATTGATTTTTGACACATGAGCATTAGAATTGTTGATTCAACTTGCATTCTTAACATGTTCACACATTTTTTTCTTGATATATGAGCATTAGAATTGTTGATTCAACTTGCATTATTAGCATGTTCATGCATTGATTCATAACCTATGAGCATTAGAATTGTTGATTCAACTTGCATTCTTCACATGTTCATGCATTGATTCATAACCTATGAGCGTTAAAATTGTTGATTCAACTTGCATTCTTAACATGTTCATACATTAATTCTTGACATATGAGCATTAAATTGTTGATTCAACTTGCATTCTTAGCATGTTTATACATTGATTCATGACCTATGAGCATTAGAATTGTTGATTCAACTTGCATTCATCACATGTTCATGCATTGATTCATAACTCACGAGCATTAGAATTATTGATTTAACTTGTATTCTTAATATGTTCATACATTAATTTGACATATGAACATTAGAATTGTTGATTCAACTTGCATTCTTAACATGTTCATACATTGATTTTTGACATATGAGCATTACAATTATTGATACAACTTGCATTCTTAACATGTTCATGCATTAATTTTGCACACGTAAACATTAGAATTGTTGCTCAACTTGCATTGTTAGCATGTTCATACATTGATTCATGACCTATGTGCATTAGAATTGTTGACTTCATTCTCAAATGTTCATGTATTGATTTTCATCCATGAACATTGGAATTATTGCTTTAACTTGCATTCCTCATGTGTTCATGCATTCGCTTGTCATATGAACATTGGAATCATTGTTTAACTTGCATTCCTCATGTGTTCATGCATTTGATTATCATATGAACCTTTTTCCGTGATTATTGGTCCAGATGGATGGACTTTGGCATGAGAACATCATGGAAAAGTGATCTTCAAAATAGGAAATTTTGGTTACATATACCGCGCTTAGCGCCACTTGAGCGCGCTAAGCCCAAATTCATTGACTTTGTGTTGCAAGTCGCGCTTACTGTGAGCGTGTGCTTAGCGCCAAATGTTCTGGTTGTCTCGCTTAGCGCCAACACTGCATACACTTGAACCGATTTTTCTTTTCTTTCTTAATTCCAAATGCAAACAACACGTGTTCTAACATTCTAGACATTGTTGGAGATGTATTTGATGCAGAGCTTGTGTTGTAAATACACGACATACGCTTCTTCAGAGTTTTGTGCTTGTATACCCACATATACATTCTATTATCCGCTTTTGGGTCTAACTCTTCTTGCGTGTGTTTTGCGCCAGATACCCACATATACATTCTATTATCTTCTTTTGGGTCTAACTCCTTCTTGCAGTATATCTTGAGTGGAATGTGTATACACATGTTCTTTGTTTTGTACAGACGTAGCATTCTATTGTCTCGCTTGTGTGGTTCTCTTGTGTTATTGCTTCGTATGTACGAACTTGTATTACGTGATGTTTTTGATACCTGAGCCTCACCGGTTTACTCTTATTGCATGTATGTAGTACTTGAAGTTTCGAGTATTTCTTTAGCTCACGTTGCTCTTCGGATTCTATATCGCTTGGTAGTTTCACACTATTTAACGATTCTCTTACAACTTTCCTAGATATAATGAGAAGTAGGGCTTTACAACTTTTGCCATGAGAAGTAGGAATAGAGTTGCATGATGGGGATTCCGTAGTTGGAGCATGTTCAGAACCCCTCCGTTTATTTAAAGACCCAGGGCGTCGCTTACTAACTGTTTGGTTTGTTTAAAGTCCTCATCCATAGAGGAGCTTTTCATTATGTTTACAATTGTGCTTATAGGTTAGAAGTGGTTAGACACCCAACGTGGAACCACCAAGCAAAGTCCCGCTTTTATATTTCCCGCTATCGAGTCATTGATATGATGGGCAAGCGAAAAGGGTCGGCAATGTCTCCCCATAGTTCTAGTCCGTGTTTGTATGGTGCACGCTAATCATGTTACTAATCCTATCGAGTCGATCACAAAGGTGGCCGTAGTTCCCTATTATGACTTCCATTCATTCTGGGGTTCGTGATTAGGTGAACTCGCATCATTTGTCTCGTAGGCTATTCTCGTAATTGTTTGACATTTGTTTATGACAGCATTGCTTGTGTGCTTATGCCAAAGCACTTGATTGATTCATCCCCTTGCATCCATTGGTTCTACAACCAAGAAGGATATAGGATAGCTTTCTCGAGGGTTGCTTGCTTAGGATAGCTCTTGAGCCTAGACATTAGGATTCACATCCTTGCATGTTGACATAGGTAGAGATTCCCTACATCCTTAACCATAGGTCCAATCTTTGCATGACAACATTAGGGCTAGCACTAGTTAGTCTCCCTTTTTTTTTGCTTGTTTTTGCATCCTTGCATGTAATTAAAACTAAAACTTGCTTTATTTTTCTTTTGAAAACAAAAACACTTAATAATGGTTTGAACTCCTTTCACAAAGGTAAAAGAAACCAACCAAGACAAACTCTTTTCGCCTACGGGGGCATTTTCCTTTGTGTTTAAAACCTTTTTCATAAGTAAAAAACACAAAACCCACCAAAACAAGTGAGCCGAACTACGACGCTCTGAATTTCCCATTGTACGCAGGAATACGTAGGCATCTTGTCACGGGGCTCGATCGAGCATAACTTGTGAATACTTCCTTCTTTTCCCCGTAGTTTCTTTATTTTCTCTTTTCTTTTGCATGCATTGTAGAGTTTGAGCAATAGATAGATATAACACACCCTTTATCTAAAAAATAGAAGTGGATACCGTAGAGTACTATAGGCGTGTGGGGTGCTAATCCCTTCCCCTCGCGTAACTAACTCCCCACTGATTCTCTCGATCTCTACCGTAGGACCGCGATTTCCGCCCTTTAGGTTTACTCGATGTTTCCTATCTCCTTCATGAGATAAAAGACGCTCGATGAAGACTCCATTGATATACCCCTATTAATCGAAAGTTCACCGGTGGTTTTAGTCACATCTAATCGGGATAGTTGACCTATCACGTCCGTCCAAAAGTTGATCCTAGCTTTTATTTTCTTGTCTATTGTGTTTATCTATCTACTCACTTTGTTGCATCATCCTGTATGCTTTGCACGCATCATATGTGGCATTTTATCACTTTCGGATATCCTCGATATTGTCCGCCGTCATGGATATTCTTCATGGGTGCTAAGAGGTAAAAGGCCCATTACCCAGCCGTACATATAGGATAGACAATGTTTATGTGAAATCTCGCGCTCCTTTGATGCGTGTGAGGACACATGAAGTACCACATTCACCGAGATTCTCCCGACATCGCATCGTCTCGCATCCCTTATGCATAGGCAAGGTATTAAATGGAGGATTGTCGACTCTGGGTGCCACTTAAGGACCACCTGTTCTATTTAGAATTACCCGTGAGGTGGGGATGGAAAAAATCATTATCACAGGTACATTGTTCCGATGCTGGTTCCATGTTACTTGGTACCGTGACCTCCGTATTTTTGGATATATGGTATTTTCTCGATACTCGTGTTATCCATATTTAGCCCGACCTTCGGTATTTTCTGGATATATGGTATTTTCTGATGTTCCCCATGGTATTCAGATTCGGGCCGAAACTTTGACCGTGGTTCTGTTATCCGCACATTAGTGGTTTAATATACAGGATACATGATGACCTGTGTGCATTGCATTCATGTTTTCCTTTTCTTATTTCATTTTCTTAACATGCATGTTTGTTTCATTTCCGTGATTGTCTAAACTTTTGAGTCAAGTTGTGGGTCGCTCCTTGGAAGATGGATACGAGAGAAAAGCTAATCGTCATCACAACATAGTTTACAAATTCCACATGCCCAACCTTGATGGTCTTTTCTTGTTAGTTAAGAGATCTACTTTAGAGAGCCTTGACATGTTCGCAAAAGACTACGGAAGAATTCTATCTTGTTTGAAGTCTTCTCTCACCGAGCATCGAAAGATGGATTGTTAGCACTACTTCGCTTTATGACCATGAGTTAAGGTGTTTCATGTTCAGATTATCTCTTAGCGCCAACCTTGGAAGAGTACTCCACTATTCTCAATATTCCAATACTACTATGGAAAACTCGATAATCGCCGATAATCGCTTCCCTTTATTTGGGAGAATCTGTTGTGAAAGCTCGTGTTGCTAGTAAAGCGAAGGTAGATGGTTTCCATTTGAGTTTCTTGCTAAAATAAGCTCATACTAAAGTTGACAAGAAATAATGGAAGCGCTCAATGCTATCTTGGCTTGTTGCATCTACGATTTGGTCTTGTTTCCAAATGAGATCGATTTCGTCGACAAGAATGCTATTTCTCTATTTATTCAAAAGAAACCTGCATCGACACGCTGGGGATGTCTACCATTCTATCCACTGAGAATCTATAAGGGCAAATGAGGGGTTGTTCATCTTTGTGCACCATTACTGTACCGTTGGTTTCGAGGTATGCTTCCTCAAACCGGTGGATTTGTTGACACTCTAATACTTCAAGGTGGTTACCAAGATTGATGGGAATTTCTACTAGAGATCTTGATTGGTATAAGGATGCTCTATCCAGGCCTAAGTATAAAAAGGTGATTACCGATGTAGAGATTTCCCTAATGTGCCTCTCATTGGCATAAGGGGAAGTATTAACTATAATCCCACTCTTCCGAAGACAATTGGGTATTCCTTGAAGAATCCACTTGAAGATAGGTATATGAAAAAGAATTTGTATTATGATACGCCCGATGACAAAGGTGCTTAAAGCTATCAAAGCACGAGGAAGTATCCATACCAAGGGTGCCATACTTTGGTAAAAAGGATCTTACTACATATGCGCCTTACGCCCAATGGATTTTGAAGAAGAATGAAGACATTTGTTGGCCTTTTGCCATACAATCTCCTTTGTATCCTCAAGATTCTGAAGTGCATGACGTCATACCGAAAGGGGGTTTTGAGTTGCTACGTGTTCAGAATCGGCGTTTGCTTGAAGAAAATGAAACTCTGAAAGTAAAACATCACATGATTACTCAAGAGAAGAATCAACTAACTCATGAGCTCAAATACTTCAAAGGAGAAGCCTCCGATGCTGCAAGAAAGAGATCAAGAGTTGAAGATCATCCTACTCCTGCCGCAGATCTTAAGAAAACCGTCCTCCAAGTCAAAGAGAGGTATAAGTTGAAAAGCCGAGACTTCGAAGCTCTTAAAGTTTCTAAATCGAAATGGAAAAAGTACAAAGCTCGATGGAAGAGTTAAAGAGGCAATGCACAACCGTGTCGGTGCACGCTCACTTAAAGAGAAATAGGATCATTGTCTTTCACTTTTGAAGAGTTGGAGCGCCTCAAGATCCAATGGTGTGCAAGATGCCAAAGGACTCCCCTATGTTCGATTTTTAGATTTTTGCTTCATTTGCCTTTATAAATCACCATCGACTTTGTTGATGGATTACTCTTTATATTGCAAAAATCTCGATGTTTGTCGACTTTGATTTGATTTGACTGATTAACTTTAGCACCGCCAACCCTGTCATCACATGCATAACATTACATGCATAATATCTATATATGTACATGCCATGCATACAGTTTGAGGAATTTTATCCTCGACTTCTTCTTTTATTTAGAAAAATTGCAAACTTTCAAGATACCCGACTTTGAGCAACGAACGATGACAAATGGAACAACTTCAAGGTAAGAAATGGAAAGTTAAATGGAGGCGAGATGACTCAGCTCATGGAGGTTATCACTAACATGAATCGGGACAACAAGAGTTGAGGACCTTGGTTGAAAGATCTCGTCCAGGATGACCACAATCTATTTGATGACGCTTTATGGGACAGCCACATGTTGAGTATGAGGCACATAATGCGATTGGTGTTAACCACCTTCGCGGGTCGTGGTCTATATCTCAATGGTCTGCTCACCACACCACCCACTCACATGGGTCTTATTTATTTGACAATGGGATGCAGGGCATCGTACTGTGGGTCGCCCTCGTTCCCAAGGTCTAGAAGTTGATCAGAATGATGAAGCTTATTCTGTGAATGGCAGTGAACTTGACTTCCCAGCTGATGATCAAAGGTACCATTTGCTTGAAGAAATGTTGAAAGTCGCTGAGGGACGTAAAATGTCGGATCGACTTATCCGATTGGGGTTGGCACCTAGAGTGAGACTTCCTCCAAAGTTTAAGGTCCATGTGTTTGACAAGTACAATGGGGCGTCGTGTCCAAAAACTCATATTACTGCTTATTTCCACAAGATGACGGTATACACTAAAGATGAAAGGCTTCTCATGCATTTTTTCCAAGAAAGTTTGACGGGAGCATCTCTAGAATGGTACATGCATCTTGAGAGAAGTCACATCAGGACGTGGCATGATCTGGTAAATGATTTTATCCAACAATACCAGTCAACATTGACATGGCTCAAACGACGCAGCTTGTTGGGTTTGTCTCGTAAATCGGCCGATATTCAAGGAATATGCTCGTAAATGAGAGAACTTGCTGCAAGAGTTCAACCACCCATGGTAGAGCGAGAGATGATTGATATGTTTACCAACACTCTGTCTGGACATCATTATGTTGCCTGTAGCACTTCCGCAAGTTTTGTTGAGATGGTCCATTATGGTGAACGAATCGAGAGTGGGCTGAAATCTGGGAAAATCCAATATTCTGAGGAGGAAGTTCCTCCTGTGAAGAAAGCTTACAATGGTCATCCTAAGAAAGAAAGGGAGAATCCAAGTGTTGTATATGGTAGCGTATAAGGCGCAGTGTTCAAAAAGGTGACGCGCTTGAGGATGCGAACGTGAGTTCGGATCTTCTGGCTCGTAACGATTTAAATCTTTGATTTGTTTATAAAGATGCCATGAGCATCAAGCTTTATTATTTTCAACACAAGAAAGATGATTTAATGATTATGAAAAGGGAAAGTCAAATACCCTCAATTGATATTGGTATGCGAACGACTAGCGCAAACTAGACATAACGCATCGGGGAGATTCTCGTAAGGGGATTGGTATATAAAGGAATAGATGGAGCACCCTAAATATATGTAGTTATCTACAGCTTTTATATATGAATATGTTTGATATGTTGTGTGTTTTTAATTGCTATTTCTATGATTGGGAAAGTTTCTCCTTTGGATTTTAAGAAATGAGATTATGTGGGATTCTAGGTTTTGTTATTGTGCTCGCAAAGATCTGTGGATCTTCTGCATACATATCCCCTAGTGGGAATCAGAGCATTTGTAGCTCGGATCTACAGGGTTCTATGGTTTGCTTGGTCTGAGGGAGATAGAAATTTGCTCGGCAAGGATGAGACCTTGTGCCTACGTATTCTCAAAAGGATGTTGAGAAAGTCGAGCAATCGTAGTTCCCACTTATGCTAGTGGAAAGCAACGGATGTTAGTAAGAGATGAAAATGTCATCTTAATGAAAAATGTATCTAATCTATTTCATCACATACACTTTTGAAAAGTTTGATTGATTAAAATCTTTCGTCGTAAGTATTAGGTGTTTTGCTTGAGTATACAAGCGTTACCACTTACATGTTTAAGAAAGATGTTTGAAAAAGATGATTGAATCTTTTAACTGTAAGTATTGGGTGTTTTGCTTGAGTGTACAAGCGCTACTACTTCATCGTTAAGAGATGTTTTTGTTTGAAACAGTTTGAAAAGAGTTTGAAAAGTTTTTGACAGATGTGATGTGATAAATGAGATACTTCTTCCATAGAGATGATAGATGTCTAAATCTCAAGGAGAAATTGATTGGATTAAAGGGATGCTTTTAAGAAGCCCATGGGTCCTTGTATTGTTAGCCCAAGAGGAGGCATTCCGAGGGTCATCGAGGGTCCTTGTATGAAGCTCAAGAGGAAGCTATAGGTATGGTCGTTTTGGCTTGAAAGGATTTCACCGAGAAATCATCCTTTCTCAATAAGAGCAATTTCACCGGAAATTTTACTCTTGGGAATTTGAAAGTGATTTCACCGGAAACCATCCTTTCGTGGTTCTATCTTAGCTGGTGATTCTTTGTATTGGAAGCCCAAGAGGAGGTCGTTAAGAGATTTCCTATCTCTTTCATTGTATGATGCCCAAGAGAAGGCTAAACTCAATGAGGAGTTCTTTTGAACGAAGCCCAAGAGGAGGCCACCACTGTGGGAGTGTTGTCTTATACGAAGCCTAAGCGGAGGCTAACTCTGGGAGAGTTTCTTTGTACAAAGCCCAAGAGAAGGCTGATCCATGCCGGGATAAGTTATCTTGTATGAAGCCCAAGCGAGGCTAAACTCAACCGGTGATGAGTTGTCTTGTATGAAGCCCAAGCGAGGCTATACTCGGGGAACCTATTGATTAGTCTAATTGTTATGTTATTTATTAGATGTTGTATACAAAGTGTGTGTGTGTGATATGTATTCACGTGAGTTTATGAAGGAAATATAAACAATGCATGATGTTTATTTACAGCAGCTTATGAAATATAAACAAGTGTCTCGTGGAACGAACGTTAAAACGAGCGAATTTGATTATTCACAAGTTTGAACTGTGTACAAGGGAATGAATATGTACACGAACGAGTTTTTATGTATGCATAAAGATGGATGTACATAGAGGGTTGGACTTACATCAGAGAGAGGCCCATTGATTTGAAAACAGCATTGTGGAATAATGCTTCTTTCAAAATCAATGGCATTTAGTGTAAAATGTACAGATGAAATGTAAATGATTGATCAAAGTTTATCCAGAAAAGTATTTTTCAAAAGACAGAGTATCTGTATTATGTACAGATAAAAGTTTTGAAAAAGAAGTATCTGTGTTATGTACAGATAAAAAGTTTGTTTTTGAAATATCTGTGTTATGTACAGATGAAAGTTTGTTTGAAAATGTTTGACAAAAGTTTGATATGTACAAAGAAATATTATGTACATAAAAGAATGTTATGGGACTTACACCGTGATGGAGGCCCATTGGTTAAAAAGAAGTTTTGCTCAGAAGAATTCTTCCTTTAAGAACCAATGGATTCGGCGTATAGACAAACGAATGAAAACAAATGAAAGAAATTTGTTTATGTTTGAATATTGACAAAGATGTTTTGAATATGTACAAGTGAAACTAAGCATGTACATAAAGGGTGGGACTTACACCATAAGGGAGGCCCATGATCGATCGAGAAATTCGAAGAAACGAATTCTTTTATCGCTTTGAATTGATCGATCATGGTAAAAGATGCAAGTTTGATGAAGAAAGTTTTGAAAAATGATTTGAAAATGTTTTGAAAATGTTTTGAAATGTGAGGTTCATTTATGAAAAGTTTTGAAAAAATCGAAGTCGAAAACTTGAAAAATTCATCTTTTAAGGAGGTTTGAAAAGTGTTCGCAACATCGCTTTCTCGATTAAAATTTAATCGATGAAAATATTTTTGGATTTTTGACATAATCATAAAATATATATATTAAATGACAAGTGTGCAAAAATCATCTCAAAATGAGAAGTTTTGATTGGTTAAAAAATTGTTGAAGTTTGATAAAAACATGAAAATATTGAAGTTTTGTAAAAATTTGGTCTCACTGGTTTTGAACCCATGACTTGAGGTGTACCACGTGGCGAAAGAACTAAGAGCAAGCACAACCACTAGGCCAAACGCGCTTGAGGTGTTAGTGGACCATGACACGCTAGAAAAGGATTGGAAATTTTAAATATTTGAAAATGAAGAATGATGAAGAACGCGACAGATCATGTTCTTCGTGTTTGATTTTCGCCACCAAAATCAATCCAAAATCTTGTTTCTCAACCAAATTAAGTGAAGTAAAATCAATTTTGATCGGTTTTGCACCACGAACATGAATATGCTTGTTAATTTATTTATATTAAGCCCAAAACGTTTTGGTTTCAAGAACACTCATGAACCCTAATCTGAAAATCTTAAATTAAATGATGTTTGTTGGATGATTGTTTGATTTTATTGAGGGCTAATGTTATGAGTGCAAAGAGAATGGCCGTGAGTTTTTTTCAAATGGTGCAAGGAATCATGATATCTCATTTCGTGTTCTAACCCGAAAAGTGAGAATCAAATTCGGCAAACGTGTTTTCGAGCTTGTTTGAGGATTGCTACACCTTCACCAAGATATGGAAGCTTGTGGATGGCATGCTTGTTCCGAACTTGCTCCAATCTCCAACCAAGTCCACCCACAGTATCTCAAAACAAAACTTGAAATCGAGGTTAATGGTGTTACAGCTCAAGATTAATGGTTTGATCATTCCTATGATGCATACCGATGATGTTGAATGATCAAAACATACCGGATCAAGCCTAGCTCAGCTTCAATTCCATGGCGCTTTGGAAGTTTATGTTTATGAGATGCAATTTCGATTTCCAGCCTTGTTCAAGTTAATTTTAAGTTTGGAACAAGTTTAACAATGATTATGCAACATGTTTGACACCAAAGAACTTCATGATTTTCACCGATTTTATAAATTGCAAGTTTTTCAAAAGTTCATCATGTTTCTTGATTTTGAAGAAAGAAAAGAGAAAGCATGATTCTTGCAATGCTTGGTGTGCATTTCTCTTGAATTGGTCATCCTTTTATAGGCAAGAGGTCTGAAATGTTAGGCACAAGGACATGGCAATTGGATAAATCATGGATTGCTTAAGGGTAAGAAAGGCATTTGGCTTTTGAAAAGGAAGCTTCTTTACCATGTGAGAAATTATCCAACTTGATCCAATCTTTCAATTATTACTTCATTGATATTTATCAGTTTGATGACTCATTTGGCAAGGTGGCAAGTGGTCTAAATGAGAAAACACAAAATGACCTATAATTTGATGTTTTGAACTTTGAAAATCAAGTGTCATGGAGCCTTATGTTTCAATTTCAAAAGTGTATCTAGACTCATGGATTTGAGAGTTCTTGGACATTTTGGAAAGATTTTTCCATGATCTACAACTTTCATGTTTTGAGTTTTTCAAATTCCAATTGAACTAGGTGAAAAATGGCTTGAAGTTTGAAAATGTGAAATTTCAACACTTAGAAATTTTTCTAAGTTATAGAAATTTTGACTTTTGTTGACTTTTCCAAATTCTTTGATTTTTTATGATCATGATGGATCATTTGAAGTATTTTGATGATGGAAAAGTTTTGTTTTGAAAATTTGACCAAAAGTCAAAGTTTGACTTTTCTCAGGCAGATGAAATTTCATCGATGCCCGAAAACGATCGATGAATTCTTGAACCTCGTGATGTTTTGGATCCGTAAATTAGGTCAAGATGTTATATCTAAGATATAATGACCAATCTCTATCCAAAAAGTCAATTATCGCTCAAAAATCGAGAATGCCTATGCTCGACCAAACCCTAATTGGTCGATCCCGATCGATCTATGAGAAAAATGGATATCCGAGGATTGATATCGATGATTTGATCAAGATAGATCAAATGGAGTGAGAAAATCTCAAACCCTAATTGGTTAGCTTGAATCGATGAAAATGATGAAACCCTAATTTTGACCCGTGAATGCTATACCCGACATGTCCGTTCGAACAAGTAGTTATGCAATGATGCAAATGTAGGTGGTATATTAGGTCAAAATTTGGGTATGACAGATGCCCTATTTAAGTTTCTTTAACTGAAAGATGAAGATGAATATCTTCGCTTTGATAGGTGTAAAGAGACTTAAATATCGTACGCAAAATTTGGACCTAAGATACCAAAAGATGCGGATGATGCAAATGATTGCAAAAAGTTTTACCCAAAGGATGTCAAAGAAATGACATGATGGGGAAAATTTTATGAGGATGACTCGATCCTGTTTTGAGAAAAGAGAATCCTATTTGTTGGGAAACAAACAATATGTTTCATTGGGAAAGAATGATTCACAGAGAATGTGAATATCTCTTCGCTTTGGGAAACAAAAGATTACCTTCCGTCGCCTTTGTGACAATGTTTAAGGTAATGGAAATGATATTACCAAATTATCACCGTGATATAGTATGGTAATGAATTCGAAGATGCTACCAATTATCAAAAAGTGATAACTATAACAAGGTAAATCTTGAGAATGAGTTGTTGCGTATTCAAATTTTGTGAATAATGATGTTGTTCTATCCAGAATGAACCGGAGAGAAAGAAGTTAATCAAGACATTGTTCCCGCGAGAGATCATCTCACTGGGAATGTGATAGAGAAGAAAATGCATTTCTCTCTTGGGGACTTTGCCCGAAAAGGAAGACATATCCTTTCTGTTTGGGAATACTCCGTTGGGGAAACAAAGAAAAAGTATCTTTTCTGCTTTGAGATATTCTCATTGGGATATGATATACTGTATGAGTATATATATAACCAAGGATTTGGAAGCAAACATTTTGAGAGATGCAAAAATGCAATGAATGATGCTATTATGTATGAATGTCATGAATGTTATATGCATGCTAACAATACTTGACAAAACACTAAAGGGATATTTGAGAAAAGGATCACACACACTCGAATAAATACTTGGTGAAAATTAAAAGAATGGTGCGTATATTCACTAATGAAGAATTTGAGTTGCATGTTTACACTTTCCAGAAAGTCATTCTATTGGAAACTCGATCGATTTCTTTATGGAGAAGAATACCGTCCTTTGATGATTTCTGATGAGGAGAAGATTGCTGTAGCAGTGGGCGACTCCACTGGGGATCGAAACACTTTTGGAGAAACGGTTGAAGTTATTTCCGTGTCCATAATTCAAAGGAAAATTTTTGCTTTTGTTTCAAAATTTTGAAGTAAAAATTCATTTAAAACATTTTAGTTTCAAAAAGTGATTTTCACAATAAAAGCGTTATTTTGCAAAACAGAATAAAGTAGGAATTGCAAACAAAAGGCACAAGGCTCAAATTTATTGATAGAATGGTAATCAGCCAAAGGCGTGATTCCATGAACTATTTACAAAAGTTGGAAATGATAATTTATTGGGAAAAGGCTACATTGAAAGCAAATAACCACTACTATCCCTAACAACTCTGAATTCCAACCGTGCTTGCTGCTTCAGAAGAGTTGATTGAAGATCCGTTGATGGAAAATTCTTCATGTGGACAAATATGTGATCGATCGCGCAGCTATTTTGTCATTTTTGTATCCTTGTTTTTGCCTAGATCGCCTTTTCGTGTTTTCAATCTATCGTGATAATTTCGCTTATTGTCTCTAATTTTGCTCGATCGCCTTTTCGTGTTTTCAATCCACCGAGACGCTTTTTTTGCCTAAGCCGCCTTTTCGGTTTTCGACTTACCGAAATGTTTCTTTTGTTTTTAGACAAAGTATTTTTATCACACAAGATTCACAGGATGCGGAGTTCATCACCGTCCATGGTTGTGAGAGTCATAGCACCGCCAGAGAAGCTTCTTTGACGATGTATGGGCCTTCGTAATTAGGAGTCCATTTGCCCCTAGAATCTGCTTGAAAAGACATAATCTTTTACACGAGGTCGCTTTTCTAATTCCCGAGGTCGGACCTTTTGTCGAAAGCTTTTCATTCTTCTTGATAAAGTTGTCCGTGACACGAGCGGTCAGCGCTTTTCTTCAATTAAGTTCAATTGGTCGATCCGCTGACACCATTCGCCTCGAGATAGCTTTGTTTCCATGAGAACTCTCATTGATGGGATCTCAACTTCTACGGGAGCACCGCCCATGCCGTGATACTAGAGAAAAGGAGTTGCCCTCTTGAAGCGCATCGAGGTAACGATACCCATGCAGAGCAAATGGCAAGATTGCGCCGCCTTTGTAGGTGATGACCATTTTCCGGACGATCTTTTGATGTTTTTGTTGGTCGCCTTCAACGGTCGCTCATCTTTGGCCGGTAAGGAGACGAAGTTATGATGCTCAATCTTGAATTCCTCACACGCTCTTTCATCATTTTGTTGTTCAAGTTTGATCCATTGTCGAATGATCTTACTTGGAATTCCATATCGGCAAATGAGGTTGTTCTTGATGAACCTCACAACCACTTGTCTTGTGACGCTGGCGTAAGACGCCGCTCGACCCATTTGGTGAAGTAGTCAATGGCTACTAGAATGAAGCGATGTCCGCTGGACGCTTTTGGTTCAATCATTCCAATCATGTCAATGCCCCACATGGAGAAAGGCCACGGAGAGGAGAGAACGTTGAGTAGAGTCGGAGGCACATGGATCTTATCTCGCAGATCCGCACTTGTGACATCTTTTAACGTGTTTGCAGAATCGATTCCATCGTTATCCAATAGTATCCTCGCTTAAGATCTTTCTCGACATTGCATGCCCATTCGAATGGGTTCCAAAGGATCCTTCATGTACTTATGGATGATCGGTCGCTTCTTGTCCGCCGACGATCCGAGCGTAACCATGTCAAGTTTTGTATAGAACATCTTCATTGAGGAAGAAATTCTCGAAAGCCTCCTTAGAGTTTTCTTATCCTTGTACGATGCCCCGAGTGGGTACTTCTGTTTTAGCAGCCTAGAAACTTATATGGATCTCTTCTTCAACTTTTTTCAAATAATTCTGTGGGATTTCAAAGTTGAGAGAGAGCGAGAGTTACCGCTTTCAATGGATTTGTCCATTTGTTTAATCTGCATTTTTGATTTATGTTTGATTAAAAAAAAAGTTTTTATCATCATTTTTTTTTTGAAAGTGTTGCATTAATTTTTTCATTATGATTTTTTTGAAGATTTTTTATCGTATTTTTAGGATTATCATTTAAAAGGGTAAAATGAAAATAAACACAGAGTGGAAACAAAACAACGATTTTATTTATGTTTCACAATATGAACAAGGCCTAAAATACAAACTCATTTGTCTTGGGCAAGACAAAGAGAAATTATTTAAAAGCTAAAGCCTTATAAAACATCTCTTCGCTTGGCTAAACGAGAGTTCAAAACAAAAAGCAAAAATAAACTACTTAGAGCTATGAACATTAGTTTAACTTCAACAGTTTCCAATAGTGACGAACTCCTTGAAGTCGAGGTACCTGCATTTTCCGCTTGGTTTAACCCTTGAGTAGACTTTGGTCACACGAGTGTGCTTTGAAGACTCGGACGATGGCCTTTGCCTTTGGTGTCGCTAAAGCGATCTTCTTGATTAATGATCGAAGTATGAGAGATAGCCTTTGTACTTCCCGTTGGTCTTGTGTTGAATATCGGGATGTTCCTTCCGCCTCTGGAGTGAAGAGACTCATTGTCGCGACACTTTCCGCATCGTATCCTCGAATCATACTTGATCTTCAAAGGATCATGTTGATGTAGTGGTAACCGTGGATCCGCTTGGTGAAATCCATAGACGTGTTGAAGCAGTAGATCTTCATTTGGGACCTCGATCCGTTGATTAGTTTGAGAAGACTAGTATTCCTCTTCCGATTGACTAGGTAGTCAAAGTCATCACCCCATCCGTGGGTGGATATCTTCAATCCGGATCGAGCTCCGCAGTAGTATTTCACCATGTAGTCGATTTGCCACTTGGTTCTCCCAAGGTATCCCAAACTTCAGCAGGGACGGTGGATTTTCATGTTGTCAGCAGGGACATGTCTTTGAATTGACACGGTGCTGAAACAAGGGATCACAACGCTACTCGGGATTTTCCGAGTTGATATCCGAGACTAAAAGCTCATGCGAAAATGCCCTATTGTATTTACGCCATGGTCATCTCTATCAGAATTTGTAGGTCACCAATGTCTAACAAATGGATATCCGCTTATGGTGGGACATCCATGGATATTCTGGAACAGATATAGCAAGCGCATAATCATGCTTAGTGAAGGTACTCATTTTATCGATGATTAGATGCACCAAGTTGACGAAAGCTGACGGTAGTCGTATTCCAGCATTAGATTCACCGAATGTCCACTATGGTGGAAGTGGATTGGCTTCACATTCGGACAGGAAAGAAGATTAGCCTTCACTAATCTCGCCCGCCAATGCTATGCAATGTCATGGTCTGTGTTTTGGTGGCAAGACATGTCTTTGTACCACCATGGTAGTTTTTCAGGACCGGAGGTAACCTTGTCCCATTAGATTCCTTTCTATCAGGTAAAGTTCCGGTACGCCGGGATTGGTCGAACCGAGGACCCGAGGCGCACGATTTTGGTGTGAACCCGCGAGCCCTGCTGACGAGGTCGTTGAGTTTGTTGATTTTGTTGAAATTGTGGAGCATTCTCGGAGTTGTGTTGACAGGGCGCTATGGCGCCACCGTCGTTGTTGAATGACATTTTGTGGTTTCTGGATACCATTCCTACGCCATGTTCTTTTTTCCTGGGAAACCGGTTCCAACTTTCTTGGTATTACTAGAAGATCCTACTTCCTTGGTTAGACGTCCCTGTCCGAACCCTTCTTCTAGTCGCATTCCCATGCTTACCATTTCGTTGAAGTCACCGGGAGCGCTAGCGATCATTCGCTCATAGTAGAATGAGTTTAGAGTATTCAAGAATACCTTAGTCATCTCTTTCTCTTCCAAGGGCGGGTTGACTTGGGCAGCAATTTCTCCATCGCAAGATATTCCTTGAATGTCTCTCTTCCTTTGAGACATGGAGCGGAGTTGATCCCTATCGTGAGCCATATCCAAGTTGAATTTGTATTGCCGACGAAGGCTTTACCTAAGTCGTTGAATGATTGGATATTCGTGCTGTCCTAAACCCATGTACCACTTCAGGCGGCACCGGTGAGACTATCCTGGAAGTAATGAATTAACAGCTGATGATCCTCATTGTACGTAGACATTTTCCTAGCATACATTGTAAGATGACTCTGAGGACAAGAATTCCCTTTGTACTTTTCAAAATCCGGGATTTTGAATTTCGCAGTATTTTTACACAAGGACTAAGCAGAGATCCCGGCGCTTTTCCCAAACAATTCTTTCCTTGAATCGCTTTTTATCTCAAGTCGCATTTTGAGGAGTTGTTCCGGAGATTTTCCATTGAACCACGAGCGCTCGTTATTTCTCGGAGTGTGATGAACTTCTTCGTCTCATGTGTGTGCACTATGGAAGTGAAGTTCAACATGATCGGTTGAGAAACCGACATTGTTACTTGTGGAAAAGTTATTCCACGTGGAGCGTAGTTTGCCGCAAAGTAGGTATGTCAAGCGAGATTGTTTGAGAAGTCGGTTGGCGAACCCAATGCCGGGTTAAAAGGCATTCCCATGGATAGCCCTCGCATGCCGAAAGGTGAACCATCGATCGCGACAATTGAAACGGAGTAGTAGTATCCTCTGAAGTTGCTATTTGGTTATGACTGCTCGATGCTGCTTGTTGACTTTGCGCTGTGACAAGCGAGTTGACCAAAGATGTGAGTCTTTCCACTTCTTCTTGTAGCGTAGTTACTGTACTACGGAGTTCAACGTTTTCTTGCTCAAAATTCTCCATTACTTTTCTTCTTTTGATCCGGTATCGACGCTCGAAAGTTGGTCGGACGCAATGAGAAACTCTAAGACGCGACAGCTTGACAATTTTCTATCTGGAAAAGTGACAGTTCAAAACTGTGAATGATTAGACTCTAGATGATAGACTTAAATGCAAAGTATGATGCATGAATATGATTGTAAAGAAAAGAAATTTCCAAAGAATTTACACTAAACGAGATATTTCTGGCAAATATTTGGATGGACAACACAAATTTTATTGATTAATGAAGGAAGATTACAACAATTGTTTTTTGTTGGAGCATTGCTCACACAAATGATACAATATATGATAAAAATTACAAACTAAATTAAACTAATTAAACATCTTCGTCGGATGACGATCCAAAGGCTTGATGCGCTGTGATTTCCTTCCATAGTGAGCTTTTAGTTTGGCTTTCTCACTTTTAGCTTGCTAATGACTCTTTCCACTGCTGGAGCGGGCTTGCTGGTTGTCATTTCAAGCTTTCTTTTCCTTTCTTTGACGATTTGATGGCGTTATCCTTCGCGAATCTTCTCATCTTTCTCCATGAGCCATTCATCCCGAAGTAGAGCGTCTTTTCATGATCTTTGACTTGCTTCTTGAGCTTCTCATTCTCAAGGTTAGTCTTAAGGAATTTGCTTTCCAAAGCTTCCTTCTCAAACCTTATCTTGGTCAAGGCTTCTTGGTATTCTCCCCAATCAACGGAAATTTTGTCGATTTGGCGATTGAGAACATGGGATCCTCATAAGCGTAAGGCATTCGAAATTCCTCTTTTCTTTATCCAAGAAGTGTAGGTTTCCATGGCTATACAATTCTTTGCCTTACCTTTTCCTTTCTTTCGGATGTGATGCCAAGCTTTAATCATCCTAGCCTTCAATCCTTGGGAATCCTCTCCTTCATGATAGAAGTAGCTCAGAAACCGGAGGTTTACCGATTTGCATATCCGAGCTGACGCTTGGCTAGAAATGGGTTGTAGTTGATTCCTCCTTTCGCACCAATGAGGTACGCTGGCGAATTTCTCTCAATGATTTCCATCTCATTGTTTGCCAAGGTATACCAATGGATATCTTTGTAAGAGACATGAGTCTTCCTGACCAATGCCACTGCCTTTGTTTTCGGAAGATAGGAGATTTAGGAGTGTGAAACAATCCATTTGAAAACAGAGGTACACAACACACGATAGTTCCGCCTCCTTGACGATTCCTATGATGAATAGAGACGACGTCACCAAGAGTGGGAACGGATTTCCAATCGAAAGATCCTTATGGCGCTGATATCAACGAAATTTGGGACGCTGGGAAACAACACCAATCCATAGAGGAGTAAAGCTAAAATAGCTTCAAAGGCTACCATACTACCTACGAGAATTTGAGAGCCTTCTCCATTAGGAACTTTGAAGTTAGTCCTAAGAGTTTTCCTTTGGTAGTTAGGTTTTTGTCTATCTCAGATTTCTTTAAGTGAGTCATCGTTGCAATGACTTGTGACTTAGGAATGGCTTCCAAACCATTGAAAGGCACTTTGTCCGATATCGAGATTCCTAGGATATGCATACTCTTCCAAAGTAGGCATCGATAATCGTGGAAAGTGAATGAAATGAGACTGGATCGTAGAACTGAACGGGTTTTGAGAAGTCCTTCATCAACGTTAGCGCTCAAAAGAGTTAAAAGAGTTCCATAGCGTTTCAAATCCGAGGGATCTTCTACCAAGGATGCTAACTCTTTCAACTTTCCTACATCAGAATTCTAAACTGTATCTTGGTGAATCTTCCTCCGACGTCCATCACTCTAACCTAAAATATTTTACAAAGAAAATCTCTAAATTCTTTGGAAATGGGAAGAGAAATGAAGTTTTTTTTTTTGTTTTTGAATGAAATGAATGCATGAATGCAACAAACATGGTTAGTAGTTATACACACGGTCAAGCGTTCGAAGTCACGAGCATGAAGCCAACGATAAGAATCAACGGGTTAAGTTCTAAGGGCTTATTCATCCGTGAATCGGTTCTATCGATAATACAGCTCAACACTCCCTTCAAAACATTATTGGATTTGTTGAATACTCGATGGTCCAATAATATTTTCAAGAGAAACTCGCCTGATCGTAGTATCGCATGACAATTACTCTAGGCTTACACCCGAATAATCTCTGCACTACATCCTAATGGCCAGGATGGTTTATGTGTTCTACAATCCACTCTTCTTAAGTTCTCCGAAAATTGCCTTCGCAATTACTTGCTTAAACACAATACCCTCAAGACAACCTCCATCACAAGGAAATATTAACTTCGAAAGCATTGAACGCTTCACGATTAATACTCCACCTAGATCTTAAAATGTTTCTAAACCGGTTAGGATTTCTTTCCATCAAGTGAAATCGCGAAACACACAATAAAGAAAAATAGATATATGCAAAAATATGAAAAGCTTATCCTTTCTTTTTGAAAACAAAAAGCTTGGTGCTCTCGGACGTAGTAACGCTGCTTTCTTTTCTTGAAAATCAAAATTCTAGCGACTCCCAGCAGAGTCGCCATTTTTCCTTTCAAGAAAGGTGACGCTACCGAGGATGCGAACGTGAGTTCGGATCTTCTGCGTAACGATTTAAATCTTTTGATTTGTTTATAAAGATGAGCATCAAGCTTTATTATTTTCAACACAAGAAAGATGATTTAATGATTATGAAAAAGGGAAAGTCAAATACCCTCAATTGATATTGGTATGCGAACACTAGCGCAAACTAGACATAACGCATGGGAGATTCTGAGTAAGGGGATTGGTATATAAAGGGAATAGATGGAGCACCCTAAATATATGTAGTTATCTACAGCTTTATATATATGAATATGTTTGATATGTTGTGTGTTTTTTAATTGCTATTTCTATGATTGGGAAAGTTTCTCCTTTGGATTTTAAGAAACAGTAGATTATGTGGGATTCTAGGTTTTGTTATTATTGTGCTCGCAAAGATCTGTGGATCTTCTGCATACATATCCCCTAGTGGGAATCAGAGCATTTGTAGCTCGGATCTACAGGGTTCTATGGTTTGCTTGGTCTGAGGGAGATAGAAATTTGCTCAAGGATGAGACCTGTGCTCACGTATTCTCAAAAGGATGTTGAGAAAGTCGAGCAATCGTAGTTCCCACTTATGCTAGTGGAAAGCAACGGGATGTTAGTAAGAGACAGACAAATGTCATCTTAATGAAAAATGTATCTAATCTATTTCATCACATACACTTTTGAAAAGTTTGATTGATTAAAATCTTTCGTCGTAAGTATTAGGTGTTTTGCTTGAGTATACAAGCGTTACCACTTACATGTTTAAGAAAGATGTTTGAAAAAAGATGATTGAATCTTTTAACTGTAAGTATTGGGTGTTTTGCTTGAGTGTACAAGCGTTACCACTTACTGTTAAGAGATGTTTTTGTTTGAAAAGAGTTTGAAAAGAGTTTGAAAAGTTTTTGACTGTATGTGATGTGATAAATGAGATACTTCTTCCATAGAGATGATAGATGTCTAAATCTCAAGGAGAAATTGATTGGATTAAAGGGATGCTTTTAAGAAGCCCATGGGTCCTTGTATTGTTAGCCCAAGAGGAGGCATTCCGAGGGTCATCGAGGGTCATCGAGGGTCCTTGTATGAAGCTCAAGAGGAAGCTATAGGGTATGGCTGTCTTTGGCTTGAAAGGGATTTCACCGAGAAATCATCCTTTTCTGAATAAGAGCAATTTCACCGGGAAATTTTACTCTTTGGGGAATTTGAAAGTGATTTCACCGGGAAACCATCCTTTCAGGGTTCTATCTTAGCGCGGGTGATTCTTTGTATTGGAAGCCCAAGAGGAGGCTGTTAAGAGATTTCCTATCTCTTTCATTGTATGATGCCCAAGAGAAGGCTAAACTCAATGAGGAGTTCTTTTGAACGAAGCCCAAGAGGAGGCCGACTCAACAGGGAGTGTTGTTTTATACGGCTAAGCGAGGCTAACTCGGGAGAGTTTCTTTGTACAAAGCCCAAGAGAAGGCTGATCCATGTGGGGATAAGTTATCTTGTATGAAGCCCAAGCGGAGGCTAAACTCAACCGTGATGAGTTGTCTTGTATGAAGCCCAAGCGGAGGCTATATCGGGGAACCTATTGATTAGTCTAATTGTTATGTTATTTATTAGACGGTTGTATAAACAGTGTGTGTGTGATATGTATTCACGTGAGTTTATGAAGGAAATATAAACAATGCATGATGTTTATTTACGCAGCTTTATGAAATATAAACAAGTGTCTGTGAACTAACGCTTAAAACGAGCGAACTTGATTATTCACAAGTTTGAACTATGTACAAGGAAATGAATATGTACACGAACGAGTTTTTATGTACGCACAAAGATGGATGTACATAGGAGGGTTGGGACTTACATCGAAGAGAGGCCCATTGATTTGAAAAGCTTTCACAGGAATAATGCTTCTTTCAAAATCAATGGCATTTAGTGTAAAATGTACAGATGAAATGAAATGATTGATCAAAGTTTATTCAGAAAAGTATTTTCAAAGACAGTATCTCAGATATGTATGTATAAAAGTTTTGAAAAAGAAGTATCTGTGTTATGTACAGGATAAAAAGTTTGTTTTTGAAATATCGTGTTATGTACAGATGAAAGTTTGTTTGAAAATGTTTGACAAAAGTTTGATATGTACAAAGAAATATTATGTACATAAAAGAATGTTATGGGACTTACACCGTGATGGAGGCCCATTGGTTAAAAAGAAGTTTTGCTCAGAAGAATTCTTCCTTTAAGAACCAATGGATTCGGCGTATAGACAAACGAATGAAAAACAAATGAAAGAAATTTGTTTATGTTTGAATATTGACAAAGATGTTTTGAATATGTACAAGTGAAACTAAGCATGTACATAAAGGGTTGGGACTTACACCATAAGGGAGGCCCATGATCGATCGAGAAATTCGAGAAGAAACGAATTCAGTTTTATCGTTTTGAATTGGATCGATCATGGTAAAAGATGCAAGTTTGATGAAGAAAGTTTTGAAAATGATTTGAAAATGTTTTGAAAATGTTTTGAAATGTGAGGTTCATTTATGAAAAGTTTTGAAAAAATCGAAGTCGAAAACTTGAAAAATTCATCTTTTAAGGAGGTTTGAAAAGTGTTCAACATCGCTTTCGCTCGATTAAAATTTAATCGATGAAAATATTTTTGGATTTTTGACATAATCATAAAATATATATATTAAATGACAAGTGTGCAAAAAATCATCTCAAAATGAGAAGTTTTGATTGGTTAAAAAAATTGTTGAAGTTTGATAAAAAAACATGAAAATATTGAAGTTTTGTAAAAAATTTGGTCTTGCTGGGTTTTGAACCCATGACCAGGAGGTGTACCACGTGGCAGAAAGAACTAAGAGCAAGCAGACAACCACTAGGCCAAACGCGTTTGAGGTGTTAGTGGACCATGACACGCGTTAGAAAAGGATTGGAAATTTTAAATATTTGAAAATGAAGAACAGATGAAGAACGCACGCATCATGTTCTTCGTGTTTGATTTTCAGTTTACCAAAATCAATCCAAAATCTTTGTTTCTCAACCAAATTAAGTGAAGTAAAAATCAATTTTGATCGGTTTTGCACCACGAACATGAATATGCTTGTTAATTTCATTTATATTAAGCCCAAAACGTTTTGGTTTCGAAGAACACTCATGAACCCTAATCTGAAAATCTTAAATTAAATGATGTTTGTTGGATGATTGTTTGATTTTATTGAGGGCTAATGTTCGTTATGAGTGCAGAAAGAGAATGGCCGTGAGTTTTTTTCAAATGGTGCAAGGAATCATGATATCTCATTTCGTGTTCTAACCTGGAAAAGTGAGAATCAAATTCTGGGCAAACGTGTTTTCAGAGCTTGTTTGAGGATTGCTACACCTTCATCGGCATGTATGGAAGCTTTGTGGATGGCATGCTTGTTCGAACTTGCTCCAATCTCCAACCAAGTCCACCTACGTCATCTCAAAACAAAACTTGAAATCGAGGTTAATGGTGTTACAGTTCAAGATTAATGGTTTGGATCATTCCTATGATGCATACTGATGATGTTTGAATGATCAAAACATAGCTGGATCAAGCCTAGCTTCAGTTTCGAATTCCATGGCAGTTTTGGAAGTTTATGTTTATGAGATGCAATTTCTGATTTCCAGCCTTGTTCAAGTTAATTTTAAGTTTGGAACAAGTTTAACAATGATTATGCAACATGTTTGACACCAAAGAACTTCATGATTTTCACTGATTTTATAAATTGCAAGTTTTTCAAAAGTTCATCATGTTTCTTGATTTTGAAGAAAGAAAAGAGAAAGCATGATTCTTGCAATGCTTTGGTGTGCATTTCTCTTGAATTGGTCATCCTTTTATAGGCAAGAGGTCTGAAATGTTAGGCACAAGGACATGGCAATTGGATAAATCATGGATTGCTTAAGGGTAAGAAAGGCATTTGGCTTTTGAAAAGGAAGCCTTTTACCATGTGAGAAATTATCCAACTTGATCCAATCTTTCAATTATTACTTCTCATTGATATTTATCAGTTTGATGACTCATTTGGCAAGGTGGCAAGTGGTCTAAATGAGAAAACACAAATGACCTATAATTTGATGTTTTGAACTTTGAAAATCAAGTGTCATGGAGCCTTATGTTTCAATTTCAAAAGTGTATCTAGACTCCATGGATTTGAGAGTTCTTGGACATTTTGGAAAGATTTTTCCATGATCTACAACTTTCATGTTTTGAGTTTTTCAAATTCCAATTGGAACTAGGTGAAAAATGGCTTGAAGTTTGAAAATGTGAAATTTCAACACTTAGAAATTTTTCTAAGTTATAGAAATTTTGACTTTTGTTGACTTTTCCAAATTCTTTGATTTTTATGATCATGATGGATCATTTGAAGTATTTTGATGATGGAAAAGTTTTGTTTTGAAAATTTGACCAAAAGTCAAAGTTTGACTTTTCTTGCAGATGAAATTTCATCAGATGCGTCTGAAAACGACTGATGAATTCTGTGAACCTCGTGATGTTTTGGATCCGTAAATTAGGTCAAGATGTTATATCTAAGATATAATGACCAATCTCTATCCAAAAAGTCAATTATCGCTCAAAAATCGAGAATGCCTATGCTCGACCAAAACCCTAATTGGTCGATCCTCGATTGATCTATGAGAAAAATGGATATCTGAGGATTGAAGGCTGATGATTTGATCAAGATAGATCAAATGGAGTGAGAAAATCTCAAACCCTAATTGGTTAGCTCTTGAATCAGATGAAAATCTGATGAAACCCTAATTTTGACTCGTGAATGCTATACCCGACACGCCGTTCGAATTGTTAGTTATGCAGATGATGCAAATGTAAGGTGGTATATTAGGTCAAAATTTGGGGTATGACAGCAGGTCAATGCAATGACTATCTCCGCTTCTCACAAGCTCAGCAAGCACCTCGTCAACAGAATTAGAGGCAACAAGAGATTCACACTCCTAGGAGGTTTGATGCCATTTCGATGAGTTATGCTGATTTTTTTACCCATTTGAATGATCTCAAGTTGGTAGTGCCGAAGGCTGCATTTGCGCCTCCTCCTTCGGAAATTATGATGCCAATGCTTGCTGTGATTTCCATTCTGGAACATTGGGGCATAACATTGAGAACTGTTACGCGTTCAAGTGCAAAGTGCAAGACCTGATAGATTCAAAAACTATCAAATTGGAAGCTTGACTGCAAAATGTTGGACCTAATGTCACCCAGAACCCGATGCCGCGTCATGCCGATGGGGTTGTTCAAGCCGTAATGGAAGATGGGGAGGTTCTGAATCTGATAATGGATGTTGACCTGGTAAAGACGCCACTACCTTTTGTCAAGGAATACTTGATCAAGAGAGGCATTTTCGATGGTTGTAAAGCTGTTTGTAAGAGATGTGAACACTGTTCAAACGGTTGTGCAAGACTGAAGGATGGTATTCAGTATCTGATTACTAGTCACCAACTGCAATTTGATCAGATTAATAAGGATAAGAAGGTTGGAATGCATGATGTATCTGTGATCACTATCCCTTATTTTCCGGTTGTTATATCTGCACCAACAAAACCTGTTCCGTTGGCAATTACTAAACCCGGTCCCTTACCTTATGAAAGTGACAAAGCTGTGCCATGGAATTATGGGTCGGATGTTAATTATCATGGTGTGAAACAGGAGGATGTATATTTAGTCTAGGTGTGTAGAGCACAATACTAGTCAAATAGCACAAGTAAGATCACATGTCACAAAGTGGAAGGGAATATTGACAAAATTGACCAAACTGTTTCCCCATAAAGTAAAGTAGCACCTGCTACGAATATTTATGAAACATGCTAGATGTGCCGAATGAAACATCTTACTTTTCCCAACATGTCGACGAGCACATCCTGTCAGCCTACAATTCCTATCCATTAAGCATGTGTGTCGAATGACACAAGTCCAGCCTCTCTCTACCGACCGACAGGCACTCATGTCCATGTGAATGAGATATTTGTGACTTCATTTTCTGCATGTTGAACCATTACCCTCTACAATGCTTACCTGCCTTTAATCCTTGCATGCGTGCCATCTCAAATTGTAACAAAAAATTACAATTATTTTCAAATTATTTTCTTTATAACTTCCACTTATTTCCTCCATAACTCCTACTTTATGAAAAATAATTCCATTCTCTCCATTTTTATAACCTCCATTTATTTCATAACTCCATCTTCCTCTTAAACTCCCATTTTCAGTTTTCAAAATCACATAACTACCATTAAAATCCACTTACTCCACTCATTTCCCATAACCTCCCACACCTACATTTTCAAAATTCCAATTTTAAACACCATTATTACCCACTTCATACCAGTTACCCAACTCTCCATTATTTATACTCTCACTCACCTATCCAAACTCATACCACTCAATTTTCTTCCACCTCTCATACTCAAAATCCGTCTCTATTATAACTTTAGAATGGCTGCTCATAGAGGAATCAACCGAGGAGAGCCCGATATGGAATATATTATGCTCAGAGAAGGCGAAGCTGGAGAGGTCCAAAGACAACGTTACCGTGATTTTTATCGATGATCAATAATTTCTACTTGGTAAGTTGATGCCAACTATTTGTGCCTATTGAGACTGTACAACAATGTGCAATTTATGTTGGAAAAATAGGCCTAATACACATAGCCACACTAAATTTACCCACCTTCGAATCGTTGACCCTAGAGTTCTTAAGTTCCTACTGTACAACACACCGTCGGGCGATGAGATGTATCTCACCGAACCGTTAACTTCATATTACTGAACACAGAGCATACCTTGACACAAGAAACTCTGAGTGAGATACTCTAGTTCACTCGGAGAAGGGGTGAATTACCGAATTCCCCCCGAGGCAAATTGGAAAAGAACAACATTCTCAATGTGGGAGCATATGGACGGTGAAGGTCCTACTAGTTGGGATGGACTCCACTCCACTCATATTCACAACCCAGCCATCTGGTACTTCCACCGCATCTTAGCCAACACCATTTTCGGAAGAGCCAACAAAAATCGGGTAAATTCTAAGGAAATGTACTTCTTTTCTGTGCCTTCACAACCAATTGAAGAATTAATGCCATTTCTTTCCTCATGGCCCACATCCAATCCCTCGTTTCAAGAAAAGTGGAAGTACCTTTATGTATCGGAGGTATAGTCACGACAATAGCTCGCTACCTTAACCTAGCAACCGTAATGCAAAATTTACCTTACATGACAACTATTCTCATGGATATAGATAACTGTCGAGATGGTCGCCTAGTTAAGGTAAGAGAAGGCGGGGGATACTATCTCATGGTGCAGAATAGGGAAATTCTGAACATAAATTTTCCAAACTCGGCCATTACCCGAATAGATGTTAACGATAACTGGCTATACGATCTGGATGCACCTGCCCTAGGTGATATGTTGAATATGAGGCCAATAATACTGAGGACGATGAAATAGAAAAGAATTGGATCAGCAAGCCCCAAAGCCTGAAATTCAACAACCAGCCACACAAGCACCTCCTGGAAATGCTCCTCCACTGGTCACACTGGACACCATTTATGCTGCCATAATGCAACAAAATCAGCGTTTCCAAAACATGGAAATTCACCAAGACGAGATAATGCAGCTGGTCCGAATAGAATATCGAATGGAAGCTCAAGATCCGTTGTAATAAGTTGATCTTGGTAATGGAGCAACCAAGAGAATTACGTATATTAGCACTAAGGTTGACAAACAGATGAAAAATAAATGATCGAACTACTTAAAGAATTCAGAGATTTTTTTCTTGGGATTATAACTAAATGCCTGGGTTAAGTAGGTATGTGGTGGAAATCAAATTCTTATAAATCCAGGAAGGTGGCCAGTCAAACAAATGCCAAGGAGGTTCTCCCCAAAAGTCATGTCCAAGATAAATACGGAGATCGAACACTTGTTGAAGAGCAAGTTCATCGGAACAGCCATGAGATTTTCTAGGTTTTGTGGTACACAAAAAGGTATCGAAATCAATCAAAACAAAACCAAAGATATTTCGAATACCAAATCGCCAGCAACAAAGAAAAAGCTTCAGTCTTTGTTGGGGAAAATCAACTTTCTAAGAAGATTTGTGTCGAACATGAGTGGCAACACCCTAGCATTCTCTCCTATACTAAAACTAGGAAAAGAAACTGAAGAAAAAATGGGTATTTATGCCATTGGAGAAAACCAAATGTTTAGAAGATGAAGTGAGGGAATCACAATAATGTGATAAACACGTGTCAGCTAGTTGGCAACATAGTGGAGAAGTAGTTGAGTGAAAATGCAATGATCAACCTAGGAAGTTTGAGCTAAAAAGTAGAGATATGGATGTTTGCTTGCTGACAAGACGTTTGAGGAGAGAGTCATGATTATAGTGACGCCAAGTCGTAAAAGAAAAGAAAAGAAAATGTCCATTTCTCCCTTTCAGTTGAAAAGGACATTTTGGGGCGCAAATTGTTGACTAAGATTTTAACAAAGTAAAATCCATCCAATAAGAGAAGAGAATGCCAAAAGGTTTTTGTATTTATTGTATTTATTGGAATTTATTATCATAAAGGTCAACCGAGTTGCATGGTCGAACGAGGTGTGAAGTCAACTTGGGAGTTTGAAGGAGTTGGTTCAGAAACATGGGTGGCGGAGGTTGAAGGAATGATTTATTGGAGAATGGGTTGTTCAGATGAAATAGGAGATGAATAAATTTGTGAAGGAGGTGTTGGTGATTGTGGAGGTTGTATATGTGACAGAGGTGACAACTATTGTTGTTATTGATTGGTGGAGTAGACGAAGAAGTAATTGTGGTCGAAGTTTGATGTGGAGTGGAATAGGATAAGAGTGTGCAACGGTATGAGAATGAGTAGTATAACCAGAAGACTTACTGGGGTTTTCAAAATTGAGAGTAAATCCTTGATTACCCGCTGAAGATATTTCCGAAATCTTCAGGGCCTTCTGAGTGAGGTCTTTCTTTGACTTAGATTTTTGTTTCATAGAAGTATTCTCTGGTGGAGCATTCAGAAGAGTGTTGTAATCAAACTCGGAAGGATCAAAGCCTTGTGCTGTAAGAAAAGCATTTAGAATTTGTAGAGGATCTACATTGTTGAAAAGTAGAAACCCATCAACACGAGCACGAGTTTCAATTTGAGCCTGCATCACAGAGTCAAGAACAGGTTTAACCAGAATCTTTGGAATGATTCCCATAAACTTAAAATTATTGGCATTAAAGAACCTTCCAGTCTGGTAGGGTAGGTTTTCACCTTTGCCAGACATGTTCTACTAAATCACTTTCACCGAATATCCGTGATTAGTCCGCTAGAGGGATGTAGTCTTTGAATTTCCCAAGATTCCTTTCCACTATGGTGTCTCGAAGATAGCGAAAGAGAAGACAAGGAAGATTGACTTTGTACCCTTTCAATATGAAAAACAACATCACTTTCTAATTTGTGTTCACGTAGTCAGAAGAACTAGTGGAATTTCTAAGATGGATACAACGCAAGATCAACCTGAACCATATTCTTAATTTTGGAGAAAGTTCTTGACTTTTGGCCAGGATATTTCCAGTTGCTTCAGAGAAAATTTCTGGCTGAATCTTATTAATAAGATATCTGTTTTTTGAGGGGGTGTTGTATACCCCTTTCCAGGATTGTGTTCCATCCCATGTAGCACAACAATAGCTCTTTCAATAAGTATTAGTTTTTCTCCCTTAACATGAGATACAATATACTTCTCATTCGCATCAACGTGTACCCAAAATTCTTTTACTAAGTCAACATAGGTTAGACCATAAAGGCGAAAGAAGCAGGTTCACCATTCTTGTTTAGATAATTCTTGAAGCATATCAATTCCATTATCCTTGATGTTGTCTAAGTGTACCATAAACGCACTTAGAACTGTTAGTTGATCTAAAGGAGTATTAACATAAATATGCTCAGAGCAATTTAAGATATCTTCAAGGTTTTCAGCAGGTTTTTCTAAGTTACGAGAGACATTTTCCAAGTCGAAGTTTGGGAAGAAGAGGCTCCTTTTTTCCAAATGATCTATCTCTTTGGAGAAATGTACTAGTGATTATTCAACATGATGATTGAAATTCTGGTATAGTAATCCCAGATGTCGAATAACATGTCGAGACATCTAGTTTGTTATTAACAGCATGAACAAGATATAGACAGTTAAAGCAGTTACTGAAAAGTAAAGTGAACCCAAGAATTGTTTACCCAGTTTGGTGGAATCACACCTACTCTGGGGGATACTAAGCCAAGAATGAAGTCCACTATCTGAAGTATCAATTTAGAGATAAACTCCCCCTATATAACTCCTCACTTAATCACTACCCAATGACCATTCTACCCAGGTCCTCCCTAGATATGGAATATCCCCATCCCACTTCCAATCATCGCAATGATGTCTAGCAGTCAACACCTCAGCCACTGCATCGACGACCCTTCACCTATAACTCTTCAAACACTGAAAAGTAGAAGACACACTTCCATGATGAGAAGACACACTTCTATGCAAATACTCAGCCATGATTCTAGGCTAAGAACACATACTTGGAGCTGCTTCAAAGCTTCCTCCAAGAAAAATACTCAACTCATTACCTAAAGGCTTTTGAGTGAGAACACGATGACCATCCCACGAACCGGTCGATTCATCTACAAACACAACCCTTATTACTTTACATGTTGGTTGGCTTGGTTTTCTAGGTTACAATTCTTCTATTTATAACATGTTCACAACTGGTCTTGGGCTTCTAATAACAACAAATAAGTTGTTACAAATCAACAAAAGATTCTCGCGTTACATGGTTTTTGATTAAAGATAATGTCATAGCCGTTATCACTTAATTGACTTACGGATAACAAATTAAGAATTAGCCCTTCAACATATAGAACATTTGAAATAGAGGGAATAGATTCATTACCAATATTTCCTGATCCCTTAATTTTCCCTTTTTGGTTTCCTCTGAATCCAACGAAGCCAGCGTCTTTAAGTTCCAAATCTTGGAACATATGCCTTTGTCATGTGACGCGAGAATCCAAAGTCCAGGTTGTGACACCCCAAATTAATTCAAGTATTAAATAATTAGGAATTTAATTATTAATTTAATTAAAGGCTTAATTAATAATATTTTTGGATTAAATGGATTAATTAATTATTTAATTAAAAGGAAGGTTGGGGGTGTAAGGTTGAATTGGAGGTGTGTGGAGTAAAAAGCTCTACTAAATAACAACTAATTTATTTCTATTATTTGGCAAATAATAAAAGGAATATTAAAAGGAAAAGAAGGAAAAAGAGGGTTATTTGGAAAAGTCATCATACGTGAGATTGGAGAAGAGAAGAGAAAAGAGGAAAAGCCAAACGCCGGGAAATTTGAAGAATTATCGCGAGGTAAGGGGTGATTTCATTCGATTATAATGTCTTATGGGTTTTGGAATTCAATTGGATGATTGGGTATGTTAAGACACTTGAAATTAGATAATCTAGGTTTGTAGGATTATCCCTAATTGTGTCGGATTTTAGGAATTGGAACCGTTAGTGTGTTAAATAATTAATAAGAATGATGAAATTGTGATGTATGCTGTTGTATTGATGTTTACTGGTTGCATTTTGGTGTTCCTAATGCTATAATTCGTAAGGAAATGGAATGGAAAAAGTTGGAACACATGCATGCTGTGAAAAATGCAAATTTTGGTTCTGCAGGTCGCAGGAACCGGTTCCCATGTGGAGGAACGGGTTCTGTACAAAACCAGGAAAAAGAGTTTGGCTTCGGGAACCTACCCTGGGAGGAACCGGTTCCAGCTCAAAATTTTCAAAACAAACCATTTTTCTTCGTGGGAACCGGTTCCCAGTATGGGTGATCCGGGTTCCCCATACAAAATTTCAGGGGGCGTGTTTTTGAAAAATGTGGGAACCGGGTTCTCCCAGGGAGGAACCGGTTACCACTGTGTTGAACTTCAAAATACTTAAAACTTTAAAAATTCATATTTTCCGAACTGTAACTCCGATTCGAGTGCCGTTTTCGACAATATTTCTTAAATTAAAAATACTATCTTATAAAACGAGAAAAATATTATTTTATGGAAATTATTTTAAAAAGAGTCGAACCCCCGATTTTTGAAAACTTTGGTAGTTTAGGGACGATGAAGAATGGGTTGTAAATTGTTCAGATTTCGTGAACGAGAACTAATACTTAAATGTTGTGCCTGCTATCCATTATGATTGAGTTGTTATCATGTGATATATTGGTGTTGGCATTGTGTGGAATTATGTTGTGATCATATTCCGTTGATTTGATGTTGCATGCTTTTATGGTGCATGCATAAGCATTCTGGTGATGGTTCATTCCCATTGTGTGGAATTGAACTTGCAGGGCCAATAGACTTACCTAATGTGCAGAGGTAGTGAGGTTAGATTCTTGACCCAGTGGTTATGGGCGAATTATTGATTGACGCTGTTTCCGAGGTGTAATGGAACAGGGTGTGGACTTGGTTTACGTTTGGTACCATATGCATAGAGTCTGCATTGCATATGGAATTGTAACATGCTAGGATGGTTTCCAGTGTTGCAATTTCCATTGATTGTTATATTTGCATAATGAATGGTGTGAAATGCATTTGTGAACTGAACTATGATTATGTTAATGATAGTGGACTAATGCATTGAATTGTTCCGTTGTATTTAAAAACGTATAATGCATTCTATATTGAATAGAGATCTCACCCTTACTTAAATGATTTCAGATTAAAGTTAGAAGCTCAGGAGTCGGTGAGGATGGCTTATAGAGCTGTGTCGTATTTTATCCGCGTGTGTTAGTGTCATGCTCTGATAGTTGTAACACTGGGGGAAACGTTTGGATGATGAGTTTTTTTATACTCTATTGTTTCAATTTATGTTGGGAATACTTATGAATTGAAGTTATTCCGGTTTTGAGATATTTTCCGTTGTGTAGAACATGATGTTGACTTTGAGTATCCTATTTTAATGAATTCCTTCAGTTAAGCATGATTACTGTTTGGAGTGAGGCTTTTGTATTTTAAATTAAATTTTTAATTGTGACATCCCTTGTTTACGTGTTAACTCTGATTTAATTAACATATTCATGGGTATTTTAGAAGGGTGTTACATGTAACATGATTGGTGTTTGGACTTTGTTGTAGGATATATGCAACATAAAAATCTTATCTTTTGGTACCCGGATCCTTTTGGGTCCTTTAACATTAGTTTTTCCGAGTTCTTAATGAACCTTGGTTTTGAGCATCATTAAATTTCCGTGTCTCGCTTTAGTGTGATGATATGTGAAGGGAGGCATTGGTTTGTTTGTTTTCAAAGGATTTTGATTTTCATCATAAGTATAACCAATTCCTCTTTTTCCATTTTGACCAATACCATAAATTATAGAGGCCATTTTCCTTCTGTCTACGTTGTTTGTCAAATTTTTTTTTGAAACACATCATCATATTTACTTATAGTAGTTTCTAGAGAATATGTTTAGTGAATCATATTTTCTTATAGGCTTAGAACCCTAATTGTAAGCAAACTTATTTCTTCTTTTAATTTCAAGTTGTTTGATTTATAGATAAACTTTCTTTTCTAATTTGATGTATTCTATAATACCAATTTCATGAAATTTTTGAAGGTTTTTCAATTTTTTTCCGAAGTATCTAACACTTTCCTCGATTTTCAGACAAACAAGATTCTAGTTCAAAATGAGAGAAGTCAAAAAATACCTCTTCAGAGTCAGACTCTGTTTTTGACGAGAATTCTTCAGAAGTTATGGCCATAAGTGCTAGATTTGCATGTTCATCTTCCTCGACTCGAATTGATGAGTCGAATCATCCCATGTTTCCATGAGACAGTTCCTCTTGCTTTTGAATGAATTCTTATTGGAAAAGTATGTCTTGGAATTTTCTTTGTTTAATCTTGGACAGGCATTTCTATAGTGTCTAGATTCATTGCATTCATAGAAAGTTTTTCTTTGCTTTTATATCTGGAGAATGAATCTGGACGATCATTGAATTTTCTGAATCTTCGAGAATTATTTTGTATTTTCCTCCAAATTTGTTTGATTCTTCTAGATATTAGAGAGTTGACTCTGATCATCAGAGTCCTCATCATTTGACTCTTCTTTAACTTCTTCTTCAGCTTTGTATGCCTTGTTCTTAGATGATTTTGTTCTTTCTAATATGGATTTGAGTGCAATTATTTCTCCTCGCTTCTGAGGCTCATCTTTTTCTAGCTCTATTTCATGGCTTCTAAGGGAGCTGATTAATTCTTCAAGACCTGTATTATCCGCATCCTTAGCAAGTTTTAGTGTTGTGACCATAGGTTTCCATTTCTTTGGAAGACTTCTGACAATCTTCCTAAAGTGATATGTAGTTGTGTATCCCTTCCTCAGAACCTTCAATCCAGCTACAAGTGTTTGAAATCTGGAAAACACGGTTTCTATGTTTTCATCATCTTTTATGTTGAAATCTTCATACTACTGGATTAACAACAAGGCCTTTGTCTCTTTTACTTTTGAATTTCCTTTTGCGTCATTTTGAGATAATAAAAAATATCCTTTCTTGTTTCATTGTTTGTGATTTTCTCATGCTCATTGTATGATATGACATTTAGTAGAATGGTTTCGGCTTTGTGGTGGTTCTTAAACATTTTCTTCTGATCATCTTTCATTTCACTTATGGGAATGGGCTTTCCTTCTTCTGTCATTGGTGGTGTGTAGCCATCTATGACAAGATCCCAAAGATCAACATCATAGATGAGGAAAAAGCTTTCTAGTTTATCTTTCCAGTAGTCATATATTTTGCCATAAAAAATAGGTGGTTTTGCATTATAGCTATGCATATATTTGTGCTAGTAGATGCCATAAAAAAGATTCTTTACTTCCATGAATCTCTCTACATGGTTAAGTGTTTGATTTGAAAGTCAATAATAGAGCCTAAGCTTTGATACCAATTGGAGGTAGAGAAAACACAAGAAAAAGGTTTGAATTAGGTTTTTGTAAATTAAAAAAAATTGTTTTCTAACTAGCATACAATGATTGATAAATATAATGAAAACAAATAAAAATAACACATTTTCATTTTTATACAAGTTCATCTTAAAACTAAGGCTACGTCTTGTTCACCTGCCAAAGTGATTTCGCCTTCAAAAAGGACTTAATACACTAATCTCAAAGGATCATAAACAACCTCTAAGATTCTAAAAGACCTCTTATCCCTCTCAAGTTTACTTACTAGAAAGTCACTTGAGAAAGTTTTCACAATTCAAGTGGTACACTACTTTTGTGTTTACAAAGAATGCTTCTATTAAGCAGATGAACACTATATTTTATCTCAAGAATAATTACACTGTTGAGCAATAACTTGATGTAACTAGCAACCTTTTACGTTGAAGATATGTATGCGTGGAGTTAAAAATGAAGTTGTTAGTCTTTTCAATCACATAATGAAGTGATCCTTTTATAGCTTTTATGTGAATAGTACCGTTTGATCAAGATTTTAATGTAGAGACATATTTCCAATGCAAATCTCTCTCAAAGATTGTGATGATTAATACGTGGAGGCCTCGTAAATAAATTTGCTCTATCTCGATATAGTTTAAATCATTGTGTTTCCTTGAAAACAGTGATTTATGCTTTGTACTCAACAAGACCGTTTTGATGGAGTGTCCAACACGTTTTCGGTTATTTTGATCTCGATTTAACTTGTTAAGTCATCTAGCCAGAAAACCTACTTCAGAAACTCCAATAAGTATCAATGATGTTATTTGATAAAGTTTGAGCTTCATTTCTGATCTTTGAACATATAGGATTTTTCCTGCACGCTGCAATACTTGGCACATATATAATATCACATTTATTTTTGTTATCATCAAAAAACATAATTATTTAGAAGCTTTCTTGCTCCAACAACAAGTTCTACATAAGTTTACTTACAATTGGTTAACATAGTGTTAAATTGTCTCAAATCGGAATACTATTTACTTACATTAAGAATAATTGTACTAACTTTAAATTCTTTCCCTTCACATTAATTCCATTTAAATTCTGCATATTTACATTTGTATAATATAAATTCTCGCAATTTACTTTAAGAAAAATATTTTTTGCATTTATCATTCATGCCATTTTTATATGCCTTTTATTTTATGGTCTTTTTCTCTTTGTCTCTTGGATATTTTCTTTTTTATTTTATTTTAAAAGACATTAATAAATATCAAACTCTAAAAAGACTTTATGTGATCTCTAGACTATGATTACTATAATTGACTTAGAAATGGACTTATGGACTTAGATTTAGGTTCTTCATCCTATGATTTGGAGTTGTGACTTGAGACCCTGCTTTCATCAGAGACCTTAGAAGATTCATCTAATACCTTGGATTTTATCTGTCTATTTTGTGTTTTATCTGATGCAGGAATTATTATCTATGACTTTGAGTTTTCATCTGATGCATGAGAATTCATCTGTGCCCCGTGATACATGTGATGTCTTGGTCACATGTGTCTTGGTTTTCATCTATACTTTTGATATTCATATGCTTAATTGCTTATTTTTTGTCTTTAATTCAAAGGAATAAGTTGCCTTGCTTGAATCATGTTAAATATTTGCTTTGTCCTGGTTAGTTCACATGCACACACAAAGACTTTCTCTTGAGCTACCTTACAATAAGAACTTTTATTTTCTTGTCATTTATTTTATGCTTTAGGATAGTCTCTTTATCTCTTGTCCATCTTCTTTAATTTTCAAAATCACATCCCTTTTTCAAAACCTTCTTGTTTTCAAACTTGAAACCACTTTCTCAATAAACCTTGATTTTATCAAGTGAATTTTCAAAATTTATTTTCTTAATAAATGCTAAAACATCTTAAGCATATCAAAACTCTTTTCAAAAGACTAAAAAAGACTAAAATCATTCAAACCTTTTGTCACTTGGCTTTTCATTTTAAATCTTTTCTCAAAGACTAGATATTATTCTTGTTTTAGAAGAGTGACTGCAAACCATCTTACTTCTACAAACATAGCAAAGTGATATATATTTTTGACCGATATGTTGAGATGTGACTTGTTGATTTTAAATTCAAGCTGTAAATTTTCCGTGTTCACTTTCTTATAGTTGTTGATAGTATGTTGTGTTTTCCACTCAGATAAGATAACATATCTCTTTATTAAAATCAACCAAAACAAACAAATTTTTTCCCCAGAAGAACTACATGGTTCTAATTTCTCCATTGCACATTTGAGGTACATAGGCACAAAGCTCTTGAAGTTTTGTCGAATCAAAATATTAAAAAATAAATTATTTTCCCATCTCTTCAATCATATTGCAAACAATTGTTTTTAACCAAACACAGATTAAGAGGTTCCCATAGAGTACCATGGATGTTTATGGTGTTAAAACATTCCCTGTGCATAACCAATCCCCGTACTCTATTCTCTTTGCTTTTTTCTTTTTGTCTTGCTTTTTTGCTTTGCATGCTTTTTGTGTGTTTTATTTTGATCTTTCCGCATTTCTTTAGAAACAATAAAGTTCAGTGGCGACTCTTGCTTGTTTTCTGAGACGAATTAATCAATAGTTTATTCTCAAATTTTCGCGTTCAAACAAACATGCATACAATTGAGAAAATGAGGTGGTAAATGTTCAGGCATGGGATGATTTGGTGAAATACGAACATCTACACCTTAAATGGCTTGATAGTTGGTGAAATGTGAACTGGACCGATCTAATGAAGAAAAATTTCTACATTTTAATATATTTAATGTTTGGTTGACTGTAGATTGACATAAGTTGATTTAATGAAGAACAAATATCTACGCCTTAAAAGACTTGTCCCATAGTGTGCTTGTTTATTCAATTATATTGTATCTCCTCATGTAAGCAACCACTAATTTGTATGTCAACAATTTGAAAGAAAGAAAAAATAGAAAACCCCACAATTTTGTCCAACACAAAAAATTGCCAATTAAACTCGCATAAAACTTGTAGGCCCAAATAATTTGTCTTTGTTGTATGTTTTAGGACTTTTCCCCGATACACAAAATTTTACTTATGAGTATTTGTTGTAACTAAAGGAATATTTATCATGGGATAATTATGGTAAGTAAATATCAATAAATTTATCTAAGAGCTACATTATGTAACATATAATTTTCTTTTGGGTAAACTAAGATGTTTTCTCACACAATTACACGGACTAATTTTTTGAACTATCTAAAATTCAATTTAAGTGGTTAAAGTCTTCCACTATGTGTTTTTCTATACACACCAGTAGGAGATTGAATCCAAAAATCAATATTAAGAGACCCAAATATCTATTACTTGTCTTATCTGTGAAATCAAGCCTCTCCAAATATTAGTTTTGATGATTTACATCTTTTAGAAGCAAATGATCATGACAAAAGAATGGAAAAGTCTTGAAGATTAAAAGAAGAATTTTTAAAGAATCAACAATATCAAAAGGTATAAATAATTCTTCAACTTGAATATAGATGTTCACAAATATGCATTCATAATCATATACATATCCCATATGTTTAACAAAAGAAAAATTATGTTTGAAATATTTTTCAAAAAGAATTTCTCAAAACAAACTTTCAGGAACCGGTTCCTACCATACAGGGAACCGGGTTCCAAACTTATTCAAAAATCACCTTCCTGGTTTTTGTACCAGGAACCGGGTTGTACCCATAGGGGAACCGGTTCTTGCGTGTAAAATTTAAAATTGTTGTAACGCTCACTGTGAACCGGTTCTCGTCAGGCGGAACCGGTTCCCAAATAACCGCGTAATTTCTTTTGATTTTGAACATATTTCAAATGGGACTCATTCATGGTTACATTGCATCTTTTCATATCAAAAGGCATGAATGGAAAGGTATTTGTGACATTATAAATTGTGCAGAATTTTTAAATTCAAATAACCTTCTTCAATTAACAATTTTCATTATTCATTTTCATATTCTCTTGCAAACTTTTAAGTGTTCTTTCAAGTCATAAATTTTGTGAAACTTGCCATACACGTTTTCAATCATTTCAAGTTTCATACATGCATCGTGAACATATATATTCATTGTTTGAGAATTGTTTGCTTGAAGAAGAAGATCAATCCAAGATTGATATAGTATACTACAAACTTCAAAATCTCTTGTATGAATTCTAACACATTTATTGTTTTTCTTGTTGTCCAGGATTGTTGGAAACAAGTTGTGCATTGAAGAGGATTGTTCTTCTTGCACATAGTGTTGTTAGATCTTAAAGGTTTTAAGAACCTTTGGTCTCCTATAGGTTAGATAGTAGGCTTCACCTTTTGTGTGAATAGGTCAGACGATAATTCCGACTATAGTGAAATCTCTTTCGTGTTGGAAAGGGACTGAGTACTCGGATTGTGAGAGGAACCAGATATATCCTTGTGTTCTTTACCTTTCGCTTTTATTGCTTTCATCTCACCATAACCAAAAGGAAAGAAACACTTGTTTAAAACTTCATATACCAAACCAGAAAAATTAGTACAAGTTTTCATTAAACCGGATAAAATCTTAAAACACCTAATTCACCCCCCCCTCTTAGGCGCACTCTTAGACTTACAATTGGCATCAGAGTAAGTTATAGGTAACTTGTTCCTAAAGATCCAGAATGGCTTCCGTAAATCCAAATCTGGTTTTCAAAGATGGTGGTAGTAACAACAAGCCTCCATTGTTTTGTGGAGAATACTTTGATTTTTGGAAAATTCGCATGAAGGCTCATCTTGAAGCGCAAGGAGAAGAAATTTGGAATGCTGTTGAGAATGGTCCATTTACTCCGTGTGTGTTGTCAATGGTGTTGGATCCTCAAAGCCTAAAGCATCATGGGATGACGATGACAAGAAAAAGTTCTCTTTGACAAAAGACAATCAACATTCTTCAAAGTGCTCTCAAGATGGATGAATTTTTCCGAATATCGGCATGTACAACGGCAAAGGAAATTTGGGATACTCTTGTAGAAACTCATGAAGGAACCGCAAGTCAAAAGGTCTAGATTGAACACTTTGAGTCAAGAATATGAATTATTCGAATGCTGCCGGAGAATCCATCCTTGACTTGCAAAAGAGATTCGCTCACTTGACAAACCATTTGAAGGCACTCGGTAAGACTTTAACTAACGATGAATTAAATCTTAAAGTGCTTAGGTCCTTGACTAGGGAATGGCAACCAAAAGTGACGGCAATATCCGAAAAGAAAAGCCTAGCAACTATGACTTCCGCAACATTATTCGGAAAGCTTCAAGAATATGAAACGGAACTTGGAAGACTTGAAAAACATGAAATCCAAGTAAGAGATTCAAAAGACATTGCTTTAAAGACAAGGATCAAATATCATGATAGCAATCAAGAGGATGAATCCACAAGTAGTGAAGATGAAGCTTTTATCAAGAAGTTTGAAAAATTTCTAAGAAAAGAAAAGAAAAAGGAGATCACTAAAATGGAAGCACCATCAAGGAAAATTAAATGTTTTGAATGTGGAGAAAAGGTCATGTCAAAAGTGAATGCCCTACACTTGAAAGGAAGAATAAACATTTCAAAGGAAAGAAGGACAAAAGGCCGAGAAAGCATATATAGCATGGGATGATAATGAGATAAGTTCATCATCAGATAAAGAACATGCAAATCTTGCATTTATAGCAACACACAATTCCGAAGATGAAGAGGGCGAGGTTAGTAATGATAACTCTCTTTATGATAATGATGCACAAGGTGCTATAGATGAACTATTAAATGAATGCAAAATTCTATATAAAACTATTTCATCTCAAAAGAAATTAATTTCATCTTTAGAAGAAAAAGTTAAAACTATTGAAAAAGAACATAAAGATGAAAAAGAAAAGATGATTAGTGATCAAAAACAGAACTTTGTATGCAATAATTGTGAATCACTTTCTTTCCAAATTGTTCAATTAAAAAGAGTCTTAGAAAGGTATGAAAAAGGACAAGTTGGATTGGAAAAGGTTCTTAGCACTCAAAGATACCCTAAAGATAAAAGTGGACTTGGTTTTTCAAAATTTTCTCAACCAAGTCCCAATAAAACTATCTTTGTTAAGGCTAATAACCAACCAATTCAAGAGAAAGTGAATAAGCCTAAAGTAGTTCATCATTATCCTAAAAATGAAAGAGTTGTTAAGAATAAAACTTATCCTCCTAGATATATAAGTAATTTTGAACCTACTTGTTTTTATTGTGGTATTAAAGGCCATACACCTAATGCTTGCTACGTGAGAAACTTTAGTGTTCCAAGTGGGCATTATGTGTGGGTCAAGAAAGGAACTAACTATGATGGACCCAAAGCACATTGGGTACCAAATCAAACTTAATTGTTTTGTAGGTTTGCTTGGAGACCACTTCAAAACTTTTGGCTTCTTGATGAGTGGTGACTCTAAGTATTTGATGGGTGACTTAATTTAATTTAACTTTCAAATCTAGTCTTAAAGGCCAAGTGTTATCTCACTTTTTGGGAATACCTTAAAGGAAGAATTCTTGGCATAGTCAAAGTTGGAACACTTTAACTTTCACATCCTTCGAAGATGTTCTTTATGATAAAGGACTAAAGCATAATCTTCTAGAAAGACAACTTTATGACAAAAGTCTCTTACATGAGGTAAAAATCATTAGTATAAGTTGTTTTTATTTTTCAAAATTTCATTATATACCTTGTTAGTCTTTTCCCATCCTTTTTGCTAATGACAAAGGGGAGAAGATATATATGTGTATCTGATGCTTGTCTCTAACTATTGCAGAGCCCCAAAGATGTAAAATTATCTTAAATCAAGGGAGAGCTTTGATCAAGGGGGAGTTATCAAAGATAGGGGGAGCATTCACATAAGACACTATCATTTGTTCTACATATTAAAAGCACTTCAACTTTCAATGGGTTGTCATCATCAAAAAGGGGGAGAATGTGAAATCAAGCCTCCAAATATTAGTTTTGATGACGACATCTTTTAGAAGCAAATGATCATGACAAAAGAATGGAAAAGTCTTGAAGATTAAAAGAAGAATTTTTAAAGAATCAACAATATCAAAAGGTATAAATAATTCTTCAACTTGAATATAGATGTTCACAAATATGCATTCATAATCATATACATATCCCATATGTTTAACAAAAGAAAAAATTATGTTTGAAATATTTTTCAAAAAGAATTTCTCAAAACAAACTTTCAGGAACCGGTTCCTACCATACAGGAACCGGTTCCAAACTTATTCAAAATCACCTTCTGAGTTTTGTACCAGAACCGGTTGTACCCATAGGGGAACCGGTTCCTCGTAAAATTTAAAATTTGTTGTAACGTTCACTGTGAACCGGTTCTACTGTTCGGAACCGGTTCCCCAAATAACCGCGAATTTCTTTTGATTTTTGAACATATTTCAAATGGGACTCATTCATGGTTACATTGCATCTTTTCATATCAAAAGGCATGAATGGAAAGGTATTTGTGACATTATAAATTGTGCAGAATTTTTAAATTCAAATAACCTTCTTCAATTAACAATTTTCATTATTCATTTTCATATTCTCTTGCAAACTTTTAAGTGTTCTTTCAAGTCATAAATTTTGTGAAACTTTCCATACACGTTTTCAATCATTTCAAGTTTCATACATGCACTGTGAACATATATATTCATTGTTTGAGAATTGTTTGCTTGAAGAAGAAGATCAATCCAAGATTGATATAGTATACTACAAACTTCAAAATCTCTTGTATGAATTCTAACACATTTATTGTTTTTCTTGTTGTCCAGGATTGTTGGAAACAAGTTGTGCATTGAAGAGGATTGTTCTTCTTGCACATAGTGTTGTTAGATCTTAAAGGTTTTAAGAACCTTTGGTCTCCCTATAGGTTAGATAGTAGGCTTCACCTTTTGGTGTGAATAGGCTGTACGATAATTCTGACTATAGTGAAATCTCTTTCGTGTTGGAAAGGGACCGAGTACTCGGATTGTGAGAGGAACCAGGATATATCCTTGTGTTCTTTACCTTTCTACTTTTATTGCTTTCATCTCACCATAACCAAAAGGAAAGAAACACTTGTTTAAAACTTCATATACCAAACCAGAAAAATTAGTACAAGTTTTCATTAAACCGGATAAAATCTTAAAACACCTAATTCACCCCCCCTCTTAGGCGCACTCTTAGACTTACATTATCTAGCGTCTAATAATGAGATGGTTACTTCATTTGCCGAAGAAGATGTTTGTCTTCCAGAAGAAGGTTCTCCATCAATTGAATTTTTTTTAATCAAGAAACCGGGTTCCTTTGGTTCAGACAAAGTGTTTACACTACTCAACATCACAACCACAGATGACATACTGGGTCTATCATCGGGTATAATAGACCAATTTGAATGCGTAATGCTTCAGATTCAATACAAGAATCCCTTAAAGAATCATCCATCAACTCGAGTGGAGTGCTCTCTTTCCACAATCTCCATGCCTACAAAAGTTTAATAGAATTGTCATATACTTTTATAGCATATGATAGGAATTGTATTTAGAGGCACTTACATATCCAATAAGATTATGATCCTGCTCTTGGAAGTTAACTGCTCTATTTTTCTTTCCACTCATAATTTCTAATAATAATACTCCAAAGCTAAATACGTCTGATTTTATAGAGAATAATCCATCAATTGCATATTCGGGAGCCATATAACCGCTGAAAGAAAACAATCGGTTATTAGACAGATGCGCAATTAATCATAATTTGAGTTTGTTATCGTTTAAGATACTTACTATGTGCCAACGATTCTATTTGTTATCCCCTCAATTTGATCATCCCCACACATTCTAGCCATGCCAAAATCTGAAATTTTTGGATTCATATCATCATCCAGTAAAATATTACTTACTTTCAAGTCTCTGTGTATAATCCTTAATCTTGAATCTTGATGAAGATAAAGAAGTCCTCGAGCAATTCCAAATAGAATGTTAAAGCGTGTAGACCAATCTAACAATTTGCTTGGAGATGGATCTATTAAAAAGTGTCCAATAAACTCATTAATAATTTTTTCATACGAATCTAACTTACATTATACAGTACCAAATATCACTACACTTTGCAAACAGTTGCTCACCAAAAGAAATGAATCAAGACTTTTGTTGGACATATATTCATAGATCAACATTTTCTCTTCTTTTCTATACAACACCCAAGAACCTTTACAAGATTTCGTGTTGAAGCTTCACATATAATATAACTTCATTTTAAACTCTTTTATTCCTTGTCCCGAACTCTTTGAAAGCCTTTAAACAGAATTTGTCGCCCATCGAGCAATGTACCCTATAAATAATTATAATTGAAATTATTTGATAAAATATTAAGTTTCGTGGTTTATATTTTATCCATATTGCTAAACTACTCGAGTTGTTGTAAGTTTACCTTGTATACGGTCCAAAACCACCTTCACCGAGTTTGTTGTTAAAAGAGAAGTTATGTGTTGCCTTGAGTAATGTAGCTTGATCAAAGATAGGAAGCTCAAAACCTTCATGTGTGTCTTCATCATTCCTTCTGACCTTGTGGCTCTATTTCATCTTTTAATCAATGACATTTAAAGAACATGAAATTCTAGATTGAAAAAGTTATCACATGAGGAATCATTATAAACTGTCACGCCATAGCCTATGGTTAAGAAACTTACCTTTAGATTTTGCCTTTTTAATATAAATGTAGGTGAATGCCAATAACACCACAAGAAATACTGAAACTGTAATTGAAACAGCCAATACTATCGTTTTAGTATGTCCATTTTTATCACCTGCAAACAAACGAACATAGTTTTAGAATTATGGTTAAGTGTAATTAAACCTTACAAAATCCGTTTCTAAGGTGAGAATTGCACTCAGTTATATATAAATATTATTCAAATATGTATTGTCAAAAAGAGAGTATAAAAGTCTTTACCGATATCAGAAACATCCACTCGAACATATAAATCTTGTCCAGTTTGTGAAATTCTAAGATCAGCAAGTGCACCAAACCAAATAGAACAACCACTATCAGCGCCACTCGAGTCTAAGCTAGAGTAAGCACTACATGAACAATTTTCCAAACACTTAGCTTTACAATCCTTAAGTGTCATTTTCTCATCAACCCAAGAATGTTGAGTATCTGGCAATTTCACCCCAGCAATTATTTTAAACCCATCTCTTTGTTTCACCCCACAGCTCCAATTACCATTACGCACACAACCTTGTCTCCAATTCATTGCATTCCATTGTTGTGCAGATTTCGGCTTAAACCCATCTAAACACCGACACATAGGTGATTCATTAAGCGCACATAAAGCATTATCTCCACAAACATTATACGCATCACAGCTATCCTGTGGCAAGTTTTGGTAAACATTCCATGACTTGGTTTCTGAAATCCAAATTAAGCGTTGACGAACCAAACTTGTTTGGTTCAATACAAGTATAGAAACCACAGAAGTATTTTTGAGTGTGAACGCATAATATACCTCATCTTCATTGTTGACAAACTCATAATCATAAAGTGGGTTTTCTGCCAATCCTATTACTCCACTAGCTCGACGATCAGTCCATGGTCCAGTCCTGAAAAATTTTGTTGAGCCTTTGAAAATAAAACTTTCAGGACTAGGAGATTGTACCACAGCTGAAGTAAAATCACTTGAAGATGGATCTTCCCAGTTTTTCCATGCAACCAGAATCCTATTAAGACCCCTTTTCTTGTCCCATCCAGCTTTCATTCCTGCTAATATTGTATCACTGGGATAATCAAAGCTCTGCCATAGAAAATTTTCTTCACCGTCTTTCTTAAGTACCAAGTTTCCATTGTCTAATAGTTGCACAATTGTAACCTTTGATGTTGTTGTTGTGTTTGTTGACCATATAATTGATTGATTCCGATTTGTTAGTACGAGGTTTCCATCATGACTTATAACCAACTTGCTTGAACTGTCTTTGATTGGATTATCACGGTTTGCAACCCAAACAACTTTTCTCACAGGGATATTTTTGTACCAGATTCCAACGTAGCGGTTTGTGGAAGTACCAGGATTGAAGAAGCCCAATTCAAATGTTCCATCCTTAGACACCAAGGTGGTGCCATCGGAAAGTGGTTGTGATTGTGTAATGGTATCGGTTGCAGAAGAAAATTTGAAGAAAAATAATACTAGTAGCTTTGTAATAGCAAGCACGGTAGGAATAATGATCATTTTGTGTTGATAAGGGAATATAATTAATTGAAAAAAGTTCAATATCTGAATGAAGATTTTGGAATGTTGTGAAGAGAATGTTTTGAAGTGTGATTTGGATTTCAACTATTTTCGAAACTGGGCATTAAATTTCTAGTCTAACAAGGCTGCAGTTTTCAACTTGTTTGGTCAAACGTTGAAAATATTGTCCAATATGTTGATGCGACATAACTATCGCTATTGTTTTTCCACGACGTGTTATTTGGATAATATTTATTCAACTACTCCTTCTAGTGGGTTAGTAAAAGAAGAATTTACGGATAAATAAAGTGTTGCGTATTGGAACTTCTTCTTCTCTCTCTCTCTCTCACCAGAACACTGTTTTTCTAACCTTGACTTCTCATTGTCATTGATCATTGATCATCTATGCGACTATGCCTAACTTAATTAAGACTGTTTATCATTCAAACAATACTAAAAAAGACACACACACACACATATATATATATATATATATATATATATATATATATATATATATATATATATATATATATATATATATATATATATATATATATATATATATATACTAAAATTCTGGTACAACAGACTCAAATGTCTCATAAGGATGTCGAGACATTTGATCAAACATAAACGCACATGTAAGGTGTTCGATTGCTCAATGCGTGTCAGAAAGATCCTTCTACCTCAGGATACTTCTATCTGCCAGAATCCGATAACACACTGGGGGCTTTCACCTGCCTGTTTCCTCAACCGCGCGACATCCTCTGCTCGACACACGTCGAGCAGATCAACTGTTTATCTCGCTAAGGACTATGCCCGTTATGTCTCATATGCTCGACATAACGACTAGTTGCGAGCATCATTGCCCGATTTGACCTAGTCAGCTCGGACAATTATATTCGCGGATCCGCCTATCCCGGTCCAAATATAGCAACCAATGAGATTCCTCCTAAGATCATTATATAAACCCTCATATCCTTGAGGGCAAGATATCATTTTCTTACACTAAAAACCCTAATATTCACTATCATTTTCTTTGAACATTTGCTTACTTTAGCATCAGAGTGCCTTGCAGGCACACCATCCCTCCTCAACATCAACTTGCTCGAAGGATCTTCAACCGTTTCGTCCGTCTCTGATTCTGATCATTTGTTCAAATCAGTGGCGCCGTCTGTTGGAAGATATCTTCCCCATCTTCATTCATCATTCCGATATCAGAAGATCAAAGATACTTCCAAAACCCCAACGAGATGGCTGATAACAATGATCAACTCCTTTCCGGCAAAACTATTCTTTCACCTGTCAGAAAGACAAACAAGAACGATTCCTCTCCTCATTTCGAGGATCTGACAAATCACATGGACGGCAGGACCGCCTCCCCCATATTCCGACGATGCTAGCGACCAAGATCCCTTCTTGGATAACCGTAAATCCAAGAACTAGGTTGATGACCTAGTCATCCCTCCGCCCTCGGCACCACGGTCGACCAATGCGGACCCAACATTAGCTGTTATCCCGTCGACCCTTAACTAAACTAACAGTATCCTCCTCCAGCAGGGTCAACGTATCGAGGATATGGAAAAGAACTGTCCATCATCTCCACCTCAGAGACCTAAAACGACCACTTCCCGCATCCCCTCGCAAAGAAGACCTGCTCTAAATGAGGATCACCCCGATCGATCTTTCCTTAAGAAGAGAGGACACACCCCTCCACAGAAAAATCGGGGATCTCCTTCGCACAAGAAGACAAAGAAAGAAGCACAACGCTCCCGCGATCATTCTCCGTATCCCAGACCAAGACAAGAGAGAGAGAGCTCTCCCCCGTCAGAGAAGAAACAATCATTCTGTCTCCCTCTCTCCCGACCGGAGCGATGAAAACGAGCACTATGGCCCTTTATGTCAGGCTATCATATATATACATATTACATCCGGTCTGGAGAAACCTCCTAGGCTCAAACAGTATGACAGCACCATTGACCCCGACGAACATATCGAGAACATTGATGCCTTGATCGATTATCGAGGAGTTCTAGGAGCCATCAAATGCCGCCAGTTCCCAACGACCCTAAGGAAAGGGGTCATGGCCTGGTATAAAAGCTTGCCCCATGGTTCGGTCACCTCCTGGAAGCATCTGGGGAGACTATTCTCCAGACGTTTCACCGTCCCCCGGCGCCACCCAAAGTCAGAGGCATCCCTGGAAGCCATCATTCAGGGTAAAGAAGAATCTCTCCGAGCATACATCGAGAGGTTCAATCAAGAAGCCGTTCAAGTCTCAACGATGGACGATATGAAAAAATATCTCCTCAAAAGAGGATTACGCCCTCACAACGACTTTGCGAAGGCTATGGGCATTGAAACTCCCTCAACATTGGATGTTTTCCTCCTGAAAGCCCAGACATAAATCCAATATGAGGAAAAGGAAGTCTCTAATTGTGCTCGTGACATCCGACATAGGGAAAACGTCAAGAGTTCAAAAAGTGAAGACCCCTCGACATCCCGTCGAGGGGGAGAGAGAAAGTGGGAGGATAAACCTCGCGACTCTAGAGACCACAAGGGGCCTGATGGTCGATTCGGTGACTACACCTCCCTCACCACTTCTCGGGAGCGTATCTTGACTGAATATGCGAACTCCGAGTTTAAACAAGGCGGAGTACGTTCCCCGGACAGACCACATCAAAGCTAGGGACAAATAAGAGTAAATATTGCATATTTCATAGGAGTCACGGGCACATGACAGATGATTGCATCCACTTGAATGATGCAATTAAGATCCTGTTAAGAGACAGGCATATCAAGCAATACAAGAAGAAGGAATCTGCAAAAGAAGAAACCCCCTCGTCTAGCAAGGTCGATGAAGAAAAACCTACTGAGGAGTCTTTCATGCCTGTGGCCATGAGTATATCTAGACCAGATGACTTCATCTTCCCCGTCCCTATATTAGTTCATTTTTGGTCGGCCCACTCTCGTCGAGCTAATCGTGGTACCATCCTTGGTACACCTGAAGATGAAATATTACATGACAAGTGGGCAAGTTGTAACTTTGCACGGAGACATTCAAGTCGCCAGAAGATGCTTCGAAGCATCCGCAAAAGGCATGTACTCCATCAATATCCAATCACAGGTTAAAGGTAGACTCGACCTCCCAGAAAGATCTCATAAGCCTGAACCCCTCCCTCGAGTCGATGCCATCGACCTCGAAAGTCGCCTGGAGCCCAAGGATTTGGCTGAGAGGAGAAGGAAAGGTAAAGCTCCAATGATCGGAGAAGATGCACTCGCTCCCAGAAGCTTGGAAGGATCCTCGAAGAAACATATGCGGCCGATTTGGGATGGAGAATTTGAGCTCGTACCACTCGGTGATGACCCCAGCAAAGGAGTTCGGATCATATCTGACCTCCCAGAGATAGCTCGAAACCAGCTGAAAGATTGTCTAAAGGACAACGCCGACCTCTTCGCTTGGAGTGTGGCCGAAATTCCTGGTCTCGACCTAGAGGTTTCATGTCACCATCTTATCGTGTATCATGCCCTTAAGGTCGTAGCACAAGGCAGGCGAAAACAGTCCCCGGAAAAAATCGAGGCTGCCGAGCAAGATGTTAGGGACCATCTAGAGGCTAATTTTTTTAATCAGAAGCCCAATATACTACGTGGCTATCCAACCCTGTACTTGTGAAAAAGAATAATAGAAAATGGAGTATGTGCATTGACTACTTTGATCTCAATAAGGCATATCCAAAAGACGCCTACCCCCTGCCTAACATTGATAAGCTCGTTGACAATTCTATAGGTTTTAAATTTCTTTCATTCATGGACGCATATTCAGGCTATAACCAAATTTCCATGACTAAAACAGACAAAATTTATACAACCTTCATGACCGAATCGGGCAATTATCACTACAACATGATGCCATTCGTTCTGAAGAACGTCAGTGCAACATACCAACGAATGATGAATAGAGTCTTCAAAGTCGAGATCGGGGAGATGCTCGAGGTGTATATGGACGATATAATCGTAAAATCCCAAGAGGAAGTCGAACACAGCCTACACTTGAGGAATGTCTTCGATCAAGCCAGAAGACTCAAAATGAGGTTCAACCCCAAAAAATGCACCTTTGGAGTTTGGGCCAGGAAGTTCCTCGGCTTTTACCTCACCGAGCGTGGGCTAGAGGCTAACCCCGACAAATGCCAGGAATTATCGGAATTTCCCACTCCGAATTCCAAAAAATCCATTCAAGTCCTCAACGGGATGCTAACCTCGTTATCATGATTTGTCGCAAAGTTGGTACAACATGCACTTTGATTCTTTAAACTACTAAGAAAGGAAGTTGCATTCGACTGGACTGAGGAGTGTGAGCAGACACTTCTTCACCTTAAGCAAACCCTATCTCGACCGCCCGTATTGTCTCGACCTAATAAAGAAGAGATATTATATATAACTGTCTGTGACTTCCGAGTCCGTTAGAGCTGCAGTTATAAACCAAAATTTTCCCTCCTAATTTCAAGTCAATACACATCTCCATACACAAGAGTTCCTCAAGGGTTGACCAGATGAACCCTCCCCTAAGCAATCAACCCACGACTAGGGTTTTGTTTCTCTCAAGTCAAAATTGACTTCTATTGCTCAGGTTTGCTTAGTCAATTGGTCATATATTTCAAATCATCACCATGTCAAGTTTCAAGCCTCATAGCTCAAGTTTGCTTAGTCAATTGCTCAGATGGTTGAAAATAAGTTGTATTGGACAAAAAGTCAATTGTGGTCAATATACAGTCAAATTTCATCATTTTTGGTCAACATCAAGATTTTGAAGTCACATTAATCATTTGATCAAGGGTTGATCACGATTCATCAAGAAAATTCAAGGAATGGTCAAAGGTCAAAAGTATATAAATTAGGGTTTCTTAAGGGAAAGTCAACAGAACTTTGACCAAGCATAACTTTCACATACTTCATCAGAAATTTTTCCACTAGAGATCATTTTAAAGGGAATTCAATTCTCTTCAACTATGTGTCTCACAAGATTTTCCCAAAAATGCATCATTTGAGAGATATAAGTCAGGACATTATATGTCTTTCTAAAAGTCAACAAAAAGTAATCTTTTTCCAAAGAAGTGTACATGAGCATGAAAGCTTAAATGAAGATGAAACCAAAAGGAGAATTTAGAGAACATCTTAAGCTTCCTAAAAAGTCCAATAACACTCTCAAATGATAAAAAATTGATAAAATTATGGCTTGGGCAAAAATGGAAATTTTGAAGAAATGCATGAAGAAAATATTGACCAAACTTCAAATTTTTTCCAAATGGGCCTATATTTCTTTGATTCAAACTTGTTTCTAATGTTGTCCAGAACTTGTAAAGCCCATTTGCACGCCATGTTTTCATTTTTTAATTTATTTTTGGATTAATTCCTTTTAATTCAAATTTAATTAAAATACAATATGAAATTACATAAAATAAGTGCAAGGTTGAAAATTCAAGCTTCTTGTGGTCCAAGTAACTCATAGAAAGCTGGAAATTTCGAAATATCCTTGATTGGCATGAGATTCGTGAAAGATTGAAGAAAAAAAGTCAAGTTTTAATACAAATTGGATATCAAATATTTTCCTCATGAATGCAAGATATTCTCTACACATTGGTTGACCTAAATTCTTCCTCCAACTTCGGTTTCAAAGCTTCAAAAAAACTTGGGAGTAAAGAAACTTCGGTTTCCACTTTGCAGTCCAATTCAAGGAGTTTTGAGGATCAACCAAGCATCATAGAGGTTCTAGGAACATTTTTCAATCATCACAGAAGCCTGAAGCAAGCCAAATCGATCACACAGAAAAACATTTTGCACAACTTTTTTCAAAATCGATTTCAATGATTATATATTTGTGTTTGTGATGATGTTTGCGAACTATCTGGGTTGTTTAATCTGAGTTTAAGTGCAAAAATCGTGAGTTGCCATTGTTAGGGTTCATAGCTCCGATTTGGGGTTTTCCAAAATAGCCAAAATTGGACGAAACTAAGGGCATATTCGTGTTTAGGGGATCAAATCCAGTTGATTAATGGTCCCATAGTGAATTTAGATTTCGATTTGTGAATTTTTTGATTTGCAGATGATATATCTATGAAAAAAATACGTAGGTAAAAGCTTTACCTATGAACTGACCGTCGGTAAAGGTCCCAGGAAAATTCAAACGAGGAAGACGACCCTGCGCGCGTTTTTGGATTTGAATAATTTTCAGAAAGTTATTTCCATATACATTATTATTGTTTCATTCCAATAACACAAAACCACCATAACTCAGTTGGCAAGGGAGGCGCGCTGGTAACCCTTATGTCCTGGGTTCGAAACCCCGGGGCTGCACTTAATTTTCCTAACCTATTTTCTTTTCTTATTTTAATTCTTTTTAATATTTTTTAAATACAATTAAAAAATCACAAAAAATATTTTCTTTTTAAATTTAGGTTTTAAAAATATTAATTTAATTTTTGACATAAAAAACTTTTAGTTTTTTTCTTTTATTTTAATTAAATGTTTAATTAACCTTTAAATTAAACTTTAATTGTTTTTATCAAATAAAATCAATCCAAAAAATACAAAAATATTTTTTTATTTGTAGTAATTAGGTTTTCATTAACCTTAAACTTTTTCCTATTTTAAAAGCTTTTTCTACTGACATCAAAAATCTTTTACTAACGTTATTTCTTCTTATTCCGATTTAATCCTTCTCGTGATACTTTTTTGATTATTGTAACTGCTCACAAGTTGTAATAGTTAGGTTTAATTTCTCGCATTTTTTCCAATATTATGTATTTGTTCACATGATGTAATAGCGTAAACTAGGGTTTACTTTCCGCATTTACTTTCTGCACCTCATATTATGTATCTTCCCCAAAGCCATGTAATAACGTATGACCTTTACTTTCTTCTTTTTACTTTCCGCACTCTTATAAATTGTATATTCACTACTTAGATGTATGGCTAATAGGATTGCATGGAAAGACTAAAATCAAACTTAGATCACCCTAAATCAAGATAAATATCTGAATTGAATCAATTGCACACTCACACCTTTAGGGTATCCTCTCTTGTTGTCTTACGAATAAAATGGTCATGTCCCTCGAATGTAGGGGTACCATTAGCAAAGCCCCTGAATCAAAACAATCACAAATATCATAGTCCCTCGATGACCCTCGATGTTGCCTACGAATATATGATCTCGTCCCTCGGTTGTTATCTACGAATAATTGATGATCGTCCCTTCGAATTGCTAAGGTATCCTTACAATGTTGCCTTCAATGATCATATGATGACCCTACACCTGTCCCTTCACATACAACGGATAGAGTTACCTACCAACTAATGGTATGGATAGTGCTATCCTAAATGAGAAGGAAAATAACAAGAATAACTTTTTGAGTAGGTAATAAGACTCTAAATTGCTTGCTCCAATCAAAAAATTCTTTTCACATCTCATACTCTTTTCAAAATTATTTTCAAACAAACACTTTGTATACATTCCAACGAGAATCATTACAAAGCTTTACCCTTTTAAAGAAACATTTCCAAACACTTCGTATACATTCTTGAGGACTGATATAAGAATCATTATGAAGTCAAAGTGAAATACTTTTCAAATCACACATACACACACAGAAAGCAAGTTTTCAAAAGTGAGTTAAAGCAATTAAGAGCCCGTAGATAACTACGGATGGAAAGGGTGCTAATACCTTCCTTTTTCATAATTACCTCCCGTACTCATAATCTAACAAAGTTCTTTCCTGTTATTTTCACCTTTCCTTTATTGGATAAAAGAAAATTCGGTGGAGACTCTTACTATCCACAACATTTGCAATAAAACGCAAAACAAACAAGTCAGCTCTCTCACCGTGTTACAAAACTAGCGACTCTGCTGGGGAGAACACCCAAAAGAGAGGTTACCTTAGGGATATAGGTAACTTTTTATCGCTTTCGGTTTGCTTTGTATGCTTTACTTTTAAGGGTTGCTTGGGTATTATATTTGTGGGGGATCCTACACCCGGATCCATGTTTCCTTAGGTAAGTAGCAATAGATCATCACGGTTGTCCGAAGTAGACCGAAACGGTTATAATGATGGTTACAGTTAGTGCGACACTTTGGATTTCCTGATGTTCCTAATGTTCATTTGAGGAAATATTTGGCATCTGCGTGGTGTCATCAAACACTAACCAAACATTTAGAACCCTAATTGACTAATCTTAGCCATTAGAAGGTAGTGAGAGCTTTGGTGCAGACTGAGGTTGGTTGATACTCGATGTTGCGCTCATCAAGACTCGACTTTCGGGATGTTTCGGTCGACCATTTGATAGTCGTACTGAAATAAATCCGACGAGAAAGATCCGTGATATGAGATTCCTAGAACCCGGTTAATATTGTAGGACATGTTGAACCAACTTAAACTCCGGTAGGGTAGACACCTATACCTCATGCAAGCCTTAAACCTAGCGTTGTTGTGTGAATTGCTTGTGCTTGATATTTAAACATGACATCATGACATCATAACATCATAACATCATAACATCATAACATTATAACATCATAACATCATAACATCATAACATTTCTAACCATTTCAAGGACCTAGGGATTTATCTTTGCTCTTTTTTGCAGGGTTATGGCTTCCATGGAAGACTATTCGAATCAGCTTTGTGGGTATACCTTCTCAACTCAAGGAGTTAGTCTCACAAGTTCCCGATCACTCTCATTTCATGAAAAGGCATGGTTATCTACTCGACTTGGTTACCTCTGGTTTTGAAGAAGATATGATGTGCTTCGTATTCTAGTTCTTTGATCCGAAACATCACTACTTTAATTTCCCATATTATCAGTTGGTACCTACAATGGAAGAATTCTCTAAAGCTACTTGGGATACCCATCCTTGATCAGATACCTTTCACCGGTTCAGAAAAAGTTTTGAGGTTTGAAGATATTGCAGCAGCTTTACATCTAAAGCGGTCAGACATTGAAGCTAATTGGGAAACAAGAAGTGGAGTTAAGGGTTTGCTTGCTAAGTTTCTGATAAAGAAGTCTCGAGAATTCTTAAAGGCTTTGAGTTTCCACGCTTTCGAAGATGTTTTAGCCTTGATAATCTATGGTTTGGTGCTATTTCCTAGTCCGGATCAATTTATAGACGTAAACACCATAAAGATATATCTCACTCATAATCCTATGCCTACTTTACTCAAAGATATCCTACATTCCCTTCACACTCGTACTATGAAAAGAGAAGAGACTCTCATATGTTGTGTACCGTTATTATCCAGGTTGTTTATTTCGCACCTTCCTTGATCAGTGATGAAGAATGAACAAGGTTTGAAATGGTCTCAAAGGTTTATGTCACTCTCTCATTTAGATATCCGTTGGTGTCTATACTCTCAAAAAGACTTCACCTTCATTGATAGTTGTGGGAAATTCCCTAATGTACCACTCCTTGGCATAAAGGGAGGTATCACTTACAACCCTTATTTAGCACTACGCCAGTTTGGTTATGCTCAAAGAGATGATCCTCATGATATACTTATCCAAGGCACTGTGTTTGACTACGACAACGATCTCTAAAGTTACCGTCGAACATTTGTCCATGCTTGGGCATGGTGAAGAAAACTGATACCAAGACCTTAGGGCATAAAAATTCCATTCCTTGGGAACCTTACCGTAAATAGGTACGAGCTCGTGCTCAAAATACATGATACCATATGCTGCTATTCTAACAATAATTATGGAACCTATTGCCGAAGGCGATGAATCTTATACTATTCTCCATCAAGACATGCCTATTAATTTTGAAGAATTGATGAGATCCTGGATTCAACATAAAGAAGAAAGGGATACATTTGAATCTCAGTGCTATGCAAGTGAGAAAAGAGTGTTGGAGCTGACGAAGCTACTTCACGAGGAACAAAGCATTAAGACCTATGTCAACACAAAGAGGAAGTGCCCATGGGAGGCATAAGCACTAGAAATTTTACTTTTGTACTTGAAATTTCTTTTGTATTTACTAATCAGACTAATAGAAAGTTTGTTCATGCTTGTTTACCAAATTTAAATTCCTAAGGTCCTTGAAAACATTTCGTTGCATAACATTGCATATCATAGCATATCATAGCATATCATAGCATACTATTTTATAACAGGTACTCTAAAGACCGATTTTCTTATTCTCTCGCTATTTAGTTAAGTAGAAATGGCTCTCGAACAAACTGTCAAAGATCTCCAGGCTCAGAATGCTCAATTCCAAGAGATGTTCACCAACTTGGCCTAAGGACAAAAAGATCTGAAAGAGCTCATTTCATTGGTATTCTCAACATGGGGAAAAGGTTAAAAGGTCCGGTCAAGGTAGTTAGATAACTTGAATTCTCAAAGAAGAGCGGAGAAACTGAAGGAAGTGTCAGGATCAATGAAGGAATCCATCATGGGTCTCAAGAGGAAGAGAAAGAAGACTATATGAGCGAACAATATCCTCCTGACAACGATAAGTATAAGCAACTTGAAGACCGTTTGAATATTGTGGAAAATCTGAAAATGTTAGGACTAAACTTTGATAACTTAAGTTTGGTTCCTGGAGTGGTCATTCCCCGCAAGTTCAAGGTCCCTAACTTTGCTAAGTATGATGGCATTTCTTGTCCGAAGCTTCATCTGGAGTCCTATGTTCAGAATATTCAACCGCACACTGCTGAAAAAAAGTTGTGGATGCATTTATTTCAAGAGAGTTTGTCTGGAGCATAGTTAGAATGGTATTACCAACTAGAGAATACTCACATTTATACCTGGAATGATATGGAAGATGCTTTCTACAAACAGTACAAATATAACGATGAATTGGCACCAACCCGTATGCAACTACATAATATGTCTATGGACCATGATTGAAAGTTCAAAGAGTATGCCCAAAAATGGAGAGATCTAGAAGGTAGAGTTCCACCACCCTTGTCTAATAGCGAGTTGGTTGACATGTTCATGGGAACGCTGATAGGTCCATCCTTAAATCATCTGATTGGAAATTTCTCAATCGGATTCATCGAGCTGATACTAACAGGAGAACATATTGAAGCTGGAATCAAGAGTGGAAAGATTCAAGTCGAGACATCTTCAAATGCTGCGAAGAGATCTTTTAGTGGGACCAAAGAAGCCAATGTTGTGTATGGTCAGAAGAACCGTGACAAAGTGATCACCATCAATCTTTGGGGGAAATCCTGATCTCCAATCCCACGCCAGTGCAACCTCAACAAGACAATGCGCGTAGATAGAACATGCCGAGAAGATAGTTTACGAAGATCAACATGCCATTATCTTAAGCATTACAACACACGTTGAAAGAAGATTTGATTACTTTGAGAGATCCTCCTTAGCATGTGTAACACGGTGAACTGACTTTGTAGGTTTCTGTATCGCAAATGTGCGGATAGCAAGAGTCGCCACCGACTTTTCTTTTATCCAATTAAGGGAAGGTGAAAAGAACAGGAAAAGACCTTCGTTAGAATCTGAGTAAGGGAGAAGGTTATGAAAAGGGAAGGTATTAGCACCCCTTTCCATCCGTAGTTATCTACGGGCTCTTAGTTGCTCTTAGATCACTTTAAAATTGTGCTTTCTGTGTGTTTGACAAAAGTGTTTTGAAAAGGCATTTCGCTTTGACTTTGTAATGATTCATGTGGGAATGTATACAAAGTGTTCGGAAATGTTTCGTTTTTTGAAAGGAGTTTTTGAACTTTGACAAAAGTGTGAGGTGCAAAAAGTATTTTGATAGAGCAAGCAACTAAAAGACTTATTACCTACTCAGAATTGGTCATTTTCATGTTATTTTACGTTCCATTAGAATAGCGCTATCCATACCATTAGTTGGTAGGTAACCCTATTTGTTGGATGTAAGCGGGACATTCGAAGGGACATCGTATGGTCATAGAAAGCAACTGGTAGAAAGTATCCTAGCACATTCGAAGGGACTATCATCATTTTTCGTAGGCGACAATCGAGGGTCAAGATCATGTATTCGGAGGCGACACCGTGAGTCTATGATCTTTGTATCGAAGGGAAAATGATGATTTGTTTGAAGGCAACGGTGCTAGGATACCTCTATGTTCGAGGGACATGACCATTTGTATTCGTAAGGCATCGAGAGAGAATTACCCTAAGGGGTGCGTGTGTGAAAGAGTGTGTTGATTCAGATATGTTATCTTGAAAATTAGAGTGAGCTATTGTTCAATTTTATCTTGCCATACACGCCTAATTACTAGCAGTTTATAGGGTGCGGAAAGTAAAATCCGGGAATGTAAAGGTGTGGGAAGATAAATCATACGCTATTACATGGCTTTGGGGCAGATACATAATTTAAACTTGCGGAAAATAAAAGCCCTAATTAAAACTATTACATCCCATAAGCAATTACATAATTGGAAAAAAAAGAAAACGGTAAAAAGAAATCGTCCGAAGCGGAATAACCTGTGAAAAGATGAGAAATCGGAAAATACGAGGAAATCGAATAAGAGGAAAATGTTAGCAAAAATAATAATTTTTAAATGAGAAAAATATTTCATGCTGGAAATAACATTAATATGCTAAAATAATTTTTTGGGATTTTTTGGAGTTAATTTAATAATTAAAAACTAATTAAAAGTGATTAAAATGTAAAAATTGAAATAAAATTAAATATGCATGCAAAATAATATTTTTTAATTTTATAAATTAAATAAACATTTTCTGAAAATAATGTAAAAAAGAAAAATGTTTTTTGGTGTTTTTAAATGCATGATAAAAATTATTGAAAAAAAATTAAAATGCATGAGAAATATAAAATAAAATATGAAAATAATTAAAAAGAAGTTAGAGTTTGTAAAAGGAAGAAAAACAAATGGTCCTGGTGAGAATCGAACTCAGGACCCTGTCTTCACAAAGCCACGCCCTTGCCAACTGAGCCAGCGTGTACTACTGTTTGGAAACCGGAGCGAGTGAGGAAAGAACAAGTGTCATTCCCTGACTGCATCGTCCCCGCGCCAAACTTCATCTTCTTCAATTCAAATTCTGGGAAATTTGCGTCGGCTTTGGTTCGACGCTATGACCCCTGTAAATTCTAAAATCCAGTACAAGCAATATAAATTCAATTCAAAGGCATGGTTCGATTGGATTCATCATTCTAAACATGATGGTGGTATTCGTTTTGTCCAATTTATCCTATTTCGTGAGATCCCAATTCGGACCATGGAACCCTAGCTATGGTAAGTTTCGATTCCGGCCATGAAAATTCAATCAAACTATGCAGAAAGCTTGCAAACTTCCATCTAAACACAAAACAAACCACAAAACATGTTAAAAGTGCATGAATGATAGAAATCGAATTTTGAAAAAGAAGAACAAACCGAATTCTGGTTTTCGTGTTTCTTGATGGTTTTGGATGATGTAAGGGTCTGGACTGATTCTAAACAACCCAAGGAACAAGATGGAATGCTCAAAATTGTTTGAAACAAGCTAGAACCAAGGCTGCTAGTTGCTTGTAAGCCACAGATTTTTTGAGCTTGAATAGGGTTTCTCCAGCCAATTTTTCTACCCTAATTCGTGTGGCATGTATTGTATATATATAGTAGATGGAATTGGAGCTAATTTGAGAAAGAATCAATCATCAATCAATGCAAAATATATTTGATTTTGTACCAAATCAAATTTTCTCTTTTTTAATCAATTTCAATCAATTTCTTGCCATATCCAATCAAATTTCAAAATTTGCTGGCTTTATTGAGTTGCTTGGATCTCAAGGAAGAGAGAAAAATCAATTTTGCAATTATTTTTGATTTTATACTTTATTTTTGAATTTAATTTGCATTTAAATGAATAAAATACGAATTAAATAGAAAAATAAAATAAAAATTCGTGGAATTGGGCTTGGATATTCCTAATTGTATAAGGAACAAGTTTGAATGAAGAAAAAGTAAGCCCATTTGCAAAATTTTGGATTTTTAGAAGTATCTCTCTTTGTGCACTTCTTTAAAATTGCCCAACTTGTGAATGGTGTATCCTGCTCAATTTTCTACATTCTTGAGTGTTCTTGGACTTTTTGGAAAGCTCTAATAGTCCTCTAACCAACCTCTTTGGTTTCATCTCAATTGGAGTTTCCATGCTCAATATATCTTCAAAACAAAAGGTTGAATTTTTGTTGACTTTGAAAAGGAACTGTAATGTTTTGATCCATACCTTTCAAATGAAGCATTTTTTGAACATTGTTGTGAGACATGAAGTTGTAGAGAATTGAATTTCCTTCAAAACAAGAGGTTTTGGAAAAATTTCTGAGAAAGTATGAAGAAGTTATGCTCAGTCAAAGTTTGGTTGACTTTTCACTAAGAAACCCTAATTTAGAAAGTTTGACTTTTGAGCAAATCTTGAGTTTTCTTGATGAATCATGATCAAACCTTGATCAAATGATGAATGTAACTTCAAAATGAGGATGTTGACCAAAAATTATGAAGTTTGACTGTATGTTGACCACATTTGACTTTTTGTCCAATACAACTGATTTTCAACCATCTGAGCAATTGTCTGAGGAAACTTGACTTGTGAGGCTTGAAACTTGTCATGGAGAATCTTTGAAGCATATGAGGAGGCATGATGACCATTGGAGATGTTGGAAGTCCATCTTGATCTGAGAATTGCCAAACCCTAGTTTGGGTTGATTGTCTAGGAGGGAGTTCGTCTGATCAACCTTTGAGGAATCCTTGAGTATGGATGTATGGAATGTCTTGAGAAGATGGAGGGAAAATTTTGGGGTATGACAGCTGCCCCTGTTCAATTTTCTTGTACTGGAAGGGTTAGATTGGCACGTTCACCTTTCGTGACCTGGAGGTAGAAGATGATTGAACACTCGAGTACACCTGAAAATTTGCACTCGCTGTTGGTGATGATGCGGGAATGGGCTTACAGATGCCATTTGGAGAAGGCGGAGACCTTGATGGGGAATGAGCCATACGCTAGACTCGAGGTTGTTGATAGGAGAATTGACGGGGATGGGCTTAAGATGCCATCTGGAAAGATCAATGCTGGGGAGTGAGCCATACGCTAGGCTCTGTAGATGTCCTTGGAAATGAAAGGAGCATGGGGATGGGCTTAAGATGCCATCCGGAGGGAGTCGTACGTTAGACTTTGTGCTCATCTTTGAATGAAGTTGTTGGTTTGTGCTGGTTTTTAACCAAATATGCAGCATTCTGAAAGTGGAGAAATGTTGATAAGTAGTCGGAGATGGGCTTAAGATGCCATCCAAGGCAACTGAGTCGTACGCTAGACTCTGTAGTTGCTGTTTGATAATTAGAAGGAGTCAGAATAGATCTTCGTGCTGATTACTCTGAAGGGATGGTAGTTGGCGAAGTGTGGACAGTTTCCCTGTTGTACATCGGGTGTTGGTCCACTGCCTGTTATCGGAGGATAACTTGTGATCGTTCGGATAGGGTTTCCCATCTGGCTTCGGGCATTAATCCTGGATCCGTTGTCGGAGGACAACAAGGGTGGTTGTTCAGATAGTTTTCCCCGTCTGGATTCGGGTCTTAATCCTGGACCAGTTGTCGGAGGACAACTAGGGGCGGTCGTTCAGATAGTTTTCCCGTCTGGATTCGGGTCTTAATCCTGGACCTGTTTGCGTCAGAAGCGACTTTCACCTACTTTGGAGAAAACAAGAGAAACTTTGATAGGATATTGATTAGTCTTATGCAAAGTATGATGCATGATGATGCGTATGAATGACATATGCATATATTATGACTTTATGAGAAATGTATGAATGATAGATGTTGTGGTATTTCAAAACATATCCATCTTGAAGAAGATGTGAATATTCTTCTTGGAGATTTCTGACTTCTGTTTGAAGATGCAGATCCTGAGAAGAGAGAAAACTTTGATTCCTCTGGTGCACTATCTGACCAAGTCTTGAGCCTAGATATCGTTGAGGATGGTAGAGATATGCTGTCAAGGATCTTGTGTATAGACCCTGTTGGAGAGAATCTTGGGGGTACTCTACCGGGGATTTTGCGTGTAAATCTTACTGGAGAGTAGTTGCTGGGAGACCGGGTTAAAAGGATCTGGAGCCCGTTGTAATCTCTGACTGGGGAGTAAAAGGTGTAGGTTTCCTCCGGTGCACTATCTGACCAAGTTTCTGGTATGGACACTGCTGCTGGGGAAAAGGGGAATTGTTGAGAGATATCTGGTTGGGGATGAATACCTCGGCTGGGGATGCAATGTTACTGCTCGAAGATGAGTGTAATTCGGCCAAGTTGAGTGGAATCACTGCTTGGGGACCGACGTGTACTCTGCTGGGGGAAGGTTTGTAGTGAGCAACACCTTTGTGGGGATCAATGCTCTGCAGGGGAGTGTTTTGGTGACTTTCGTCGTCATCTCAATTCCTGGAGCCTGTAGCAATTACTTTCGTCGTCGTTATGTTCACCTTTCGCATGTTTGTGAATAGATTTTTATGGTCAGATGCATACAATCATTCAAAGCAAACATTGGACTTTATGCAAACAATAACAGCAAAAATTGTAAAGAGAAAGAAACTTATATTTATTTGAAATGTGGCGTATGGCCAAGTAGTTTGTACACAAGAAAGGTAAAAAGCTACGTGGAAACAATCTCGTTAAGTTCCAACTATGCTAGTACTCATATATTTCAACTATCTCATCTCCTTGCTGTCAGTAGAAAGTGAGTGGATTGATTTTCGCCATTTGAATCTTGAATGCTGATAGTAGTCTGGAAGTAGGTGATCTGGACGAGACATAGTCGTACGCTTAAATCCCTAACTTTTGCCTAGACCGCCCTTTCGGGTTTTCAGTCTACCGGGATACCCTTTTTTGCCCAAGCCGCCTTTTCAGGTTTTCGACTTGCCTGGTGTACATTTTTTTTTGTGCATATATCCTTAACTTTTGCCCGAACCTTTTTGGTTCACCAGGATGCCCTTATTTTTGCCTAGGTCAGTCGACCTAGCGGGTCTCTTTTATGCGTAGTATTTTTTGACCATGTCTGCATTCACAGGGTGTGGGAAGTCTTCACCATCCATGGTGCTAAGTATCATAGCTCCGCCGGAAAATACTGTCTTGACTACAAACGGTACCTCATAGGTGGGAGTCCATTTACCCCTGGGATCACCTTGTGGAAGAATGATGCGCTTGACTACTAGATCACCGACTTGGTAGACTCGGTGCTTGACCTTCTTGTTAAATGCTCTTATCATTCGCTTCTGATAGATCTGTCCATGGCAGATGGACGCGAGTCGTTTCTCATAAATCAAGTTAATCTGGTCGAGGCGAGTCTGGATCCAATCGTCTTCGCCTAATTCTGTGTCCTGGAGGACTCTGGTTGAGGGTATTTGAACCTCGATGGGTAGGACTGCTTCCATACCGTACACAAGAGAGAAGGGGGTTGCCCCTGTTGATGTTCGTACTGTAGTGCGATAACCATGAAGAGAAAATGGTAACATCTCATGCCAATCTTTGTAAGCCACTGTCATCTTCTGTATAATCTTCTTAATGTTCTTGTTGGCGGCTTGCACTGCGCCATTCATCTTAGGCCGATAAGAAGAAGAGTTGTGATGCTTGATCTTGAACTGCGTGCAGAGTTCGGTGATCATTTTGTTGTTGAGATTAGAACCGTTATCTGTGATAATCCTTTCGGGAGTGCCATACCGACAGATAAGATTGTGTTTAATGAATCGAGCCACGACATTCTTGGTAACAGATGCGAACGAGGCTGCTTCTACCCACTTGGTGAAATAATCAATTGCCACAAGGATGAAACGATGTCCGTTGGAAGCTGTGGGCTTGATTTCTCCAATCATGTCAATGCCCCACATTGCAAAAGGCCAAGGAGCTGTTAGAACATTCATAGGTACTGGAGGTACATGCACTTTGTCGGCGTAAATCTGGCATTTGTGACAAGATCGAGCGTAGCGGTGACAATCAGCTTCCATGGTGGACCAATAGTAACCTGTTCTCAAAATCTTCTTAGCCATCGTATGACCACTGGAGTGGGTACCAAATGCGCCTTCGTGTAGCTCTTCCATGATACGCCCACTGCTTTCCTACACAAAGGAGTAAGCACAAGTCGTGGTTGCGCTTGTATAAGATGTCGTTTCTGAGGAAGAATTTGGATGCAAACCTTCTCAAAAACTTCTTATCGTTGACAGATGCCCCTGCGGGATATTCCTGAGTCTCAAGATACTTCTTCACGTCGTAGTACCAAGGTTTCTCTTCTGCATCAAGTTCATAACAGTACGCTGGTTCATCAAACTTTTCAACGATGATCTGGGGAGCCTCGTTGTCCCATCTGACCTTGAACATGGACGACATAGTAGCCAACGCGTCCGCCAACTGATTCTCTTCTCGTGGAATGTGATTGAAAGTGATTTCTTCGAAGTAGGGGATCAATCTCAGAACATGCTCTCAATATGGAATGAGATTCGGATGCTTCGTATCCCACTCGCCCTTAATCTGGCTGATCACTAAAGCTGAGTCTCCATACACTTGTAAGAATTTGATTCTTAGGTCAATAGCAGCTTTAATACCCATGATGCACGCTTCACCGCCATGTTGTTGGTGCAACCAAACATAATCTGGCGGTGAAAGGCGCAGGTCCGCCTCAGTAGGTGATGTAATGATGGCGCCAATGCCATTGCCAAGCGCGTTGAGGCTCCATCAAAGACCATGGTCCATCGATCCTTGTTCGTGTTCTTCCGGCCCGGTTCTTCGCAATCAAGAACTAGTAAAACATCTTCATCTCGAAATTAACCGCATAGACCGATAGTCATCTACGGCTTGATGAGCCAAATGATCGGCTACTACACTTCCTTTGATTGCTTTCGAGAAGTGTACGATGTCATACTCGGTCAAGATCATCCGCCATCTTGCTATTCTTCCCGAGAGAGTGGTTTCTCAAATATGTATTTTATCGGATCCATCTTGGAAATCAACAAGGTAGTGTGAGTCAACATATATCGCCTTAGTCGGCGAAAGCAGCCAAGCCAAAGCTGCAAGTTTTCTCGAGACGTGAGTATCTTTTTCACACCGGTAAACTTTTGCTAAGGTAGTATATTGCATGCTCTTTTGACTGCACTCGCCATGTTGCCCCAACACACACCCCATTGAGTTTTCTAACACCGTCAAGTACATGATAAGAGGTCTTCCTTCGGCAAAGCATCGTAATGGGAGGATTTTGTAGGTACTCCTTGATTTTGTCAAAGCGATCCGCAATCGCTGCTCCATTCTACCACTTGATCTTTCTTAAGTAACTTGAAGATTGGCTCACAAGTAGCAGTTAAATGTGCGATGAATCTGGAAATGTAGTTCAAACGGCCCAAGAAACCTCTGACTTCCTTCTCGGTGCGGGGAGCTGACATCTCTTGAATCGCTTTAACCTTCGCAGGGTCAACCTCAATACCTTTACCAGTAACAACAAACCCTAGGAGCTTTCCGGATCTGACCCCAAAGGTGCACTTGTTAGGATTAAGTCTCAATCTGTACTTCTTCAATCTGTCAAATAGTTTCTGCAAATGATCAAGATGTTCTTCTTCAGTCTGTGATCGAGCTATCATGTCGTCGACGTAGACCTCTATCTCGTGATGAATCATGTCATGGAATAATGTCACCATAGCACCGATAAGTGGCGCTGCGTCTTCACCGAACGGCATAACCTTGTAGCAGAAAGTGCCCCACTGTGTAACGAAAGTAGTCTTCTCCATGTCTTCAGGAGCCATTTTGATTTGATTGTAACCGGAGAAGCCATCCATGAAGGAGAGAACTTTATGCTGAGCGGTGTTGTCAACCAAAACATCAATATGAGGAAGTGGGAAATCGTCTTTCGGACTCGCTTTGTTCAAATCTATGTAATCCACACACATTCGTACCTTGCCATCCTTCTTAGGAACATGCACCACATTTGCAACCCACTGTGGATAAGAAGTGACAGCTAAGAAACCGGCATTGAACTGCTTCATAACTTCGGCTTTGATTTTCTCTGACATCTCAGACGCATGCATTTAACCTTCTGTTTATTGGGAGAAAACCTTCTTTGTTTGAATCGTGTACCACAATATCAATGTCTAACCCGGCATATCTTCGTATGACCAAGCAAAACCTCAATATAGTCTCGTAGCATCCGAACCAACCTTTCTTAGACATCTCTCAAGACCGCTCTATCTTGATCTCTTTCGCCTTCATCAAGACTCCAAATTCACCACCTCAACTTGTTTCGGTGGTTGTATAACTCGCTTCTTCTTGTGAATACCGACAAGTTCTCCGGCACTTCACAATCTTCCTCACCTTCGCCTTCGCTTGGTAGATCGGATTATCAAGTCATATTTAGCAATAGCATAGTCATATCAATCTAGATTCGGAGTGATTCTCGCAGTGTATCACGTTGGTGTGTAAGAACACATAGCTTTTTGAAGGGTGATAAAGTAAAAGAAAGAAGACAACAATTGAATGCAAAAGTCCAACAATTTTATTGAATGAAAATATGCAAATGACGATAATAACCCTCACAACGAGCCATGATGCCTCGGCAATATAAAGGAAATTGGTATGACGCCTTCGCCTTCCAATTGCCGAGTCCAATGTCCGAGTCGAAGATCCATTTGTCGATGTCAAGCCGCTGTCATCGCCTTCTATAGCATGGATTCCACTCCTGATGCGAAAGGAAGTTGGCAAGACGTCATGGGCGATCATCTTCTCGACCCTTGATGGTGAAGCCTAAACCAGCCTTGTCAGATTTGAAAGGAAGATCAGGGAGCTGTCCCCAAATAGCACTACCTCCTTGGTCAACAGCAGCTTGAGCATCTTTCAGCGAGGCCATCCTAGGCGGAACTTGCATAACTTCAGGAGTGACGGGAGAGTCAACAGGCACGACTCTGGGGATTTTTTCAAAAGCTTGACAGGGAGTCTCAAAGAATTCACCTTCTACCTCGAGGTATCGGAATGACTGTAAATGATTGACCATATATTCTTCTTCAGCATATACTATAACAACCTTCCCTTTCACCGGGTACTTTAGCTTCTGATGCAGGGTAGAAGTAACAGCGCCTGCCCCATGTATCCAAGGGCGTCCAAGTAGGCAAGAGTAAGCTGGACGGATTCCATGACAAAGAAAATGGAATCAAAAGTCTGGGAACCGACTTTAACAGGCAGAGTGAACTCTCCAAGTACTGTTCGCTTAGAACCATCAAAAGCTCTTACAATAATGTCACTAGGTCTCAGAACCAACCCTTCGTCATCAAGCCGATCAAAAGCAGTCATCGGAAGGATATTCAGAGCAGAACCGGTATCCACCAAGACATGAGATAATGTAGTGCCCTTGCATTCAACAGAGATGTGCAAGGCTTTGTTATGTTTCTTTCCGGAAGGAGTCAAATCAGCATCAGAGAAGCCTAGGCCGTTGTTGGCAGCCAGGCTAGCAATACAAACTTCAAACTGGTCAGTAGTAGTGTCTTGCGGCACATGAGCATTCTTCGTAAACAACACCAAGTTAGCATGAGCCTCGAGCACAAGAGCGTAGCAAGCATGGAGATTTTGACGGCGTCGTCCCAACTGCTCCACAACATTGTAGTCGCTCTTCTTGATAATCTTCTAATTTCCTCCATCTCTTGTTTGAGGTGTCTTCAAGAACTTCCTTTGGTACTTCGGTCGAGGTGATGAGTCACTAGTTCTTTCCCTCTAGCTTGGGAATGGATTGAACAGCTGGAACGCGAGCTGGAGATATCTGGAGAGAAAACCCTTCCGGTTCTGGTCACCTTACTTGATCCGATGATGTTGTCAATGTCAGGAATGGTAGCTTCAATGGTAAGATCTTCAATGGTCAGAGGGTCTTGCTTGACACCATGATAGTAAACATCAGCTCCATAATTCCAAGGGATAGCCTTGTCAGAGGAATATGGAACTGGTCTTGGAGAAGTAATGATGAGAGGTGCCACTCTAGGCACAGGATCAGCAGAGGAAATCCTTATAGTATTAATATCAGCATAATCTTCTGGGAAATCGTCACCCCATCCGGTCGCCTTAACATCTTCAATAGGAATTTTGTAGCTCTCAGGAATAGTGTACTTCACCATGTAATCATATTTTCCACTTGGCTTCCCCAAGGTATCCCACACAGATGGTGCAGTTTCATTCACATCTCCGATCTTCAACTTAGACATATCTTCACACAGCTTCTGCGTAGGTGATTTCAGGAATAATATCTCACGGTTATCCATCATGCACTGAACACGTCTTCTCAACCAAGCACAACCATCGTGCAGATAAGCACCAACTCTCGGGCATCCCGGATTGACACCGCTTGTAGCAAATTCTTCTTAATACCATCGAGGAATGGTCAAGTCATCTATGTTGAAATCATAAGTATCGTCGCCAACAACATTGGAACTCTTGTCATGGTTAGGCATAGGCGTGTTGATCACATTCGGAGTCTCAACAGGAGGATCGAACTCAATCTTCTTAGCTTCAATCATATCTTGAATCTTGTTCTTCAAGGCCCAACAATCAAGCTTTATGTCCCGGCTATTGGAATGGTAAGCACACTTAGCATTAGGATTGTATCTGAGAGGACGTGTTGACATTCGAGGAGGATCCTCAAAGTAATCACCGCTTTCAACATGTGTTGTGGCTTCGACAATGGCATGTTGATTTGAACTATCTTCTGCTGCACGCTGCTGTCTCACCGAGGTTGTGCTGTGATCGAGATCACAACCGCCCCACAGATTGAGCACATCGGTCTTGGCTCGGCTTTTCGACCATACATAGCATTAACTTCTTTCTTACCACCAAAAGATCTCTTCGCAGATTTGAAGATGACTCTACATGAATCTTCCCACTTGATACCGCTTCAATACGTCATCAATATCACTGAATCCGCCAAAGAGTTTCCAATCGATGATTAAAGAATGGGCCTCGTTGTTCCCATAAACATATCAACCAACTCCCTATTGGACAAGGGTAGTGAACTCACCGCTAGATCTCTCCACTTCTGAGCATACTCCTTGAACTTCTCGTCACGACCCATAGACATGCTTTGTAGTTGCATGCGAGTGGGTGTCAATTCAGCATTGTACTCATACTGCCTATAGAAAGCATCTGCCAAGTCACTCCAAGTACGGATACGGTCATTCTCTAGCTGATAGTACCATTCCAACTGAGTTTCGGACAAACTCTCTTGAAAATAATGCATCCACAACTTTCTGTCATCAGTGTGAGGGTTGATCTTTTGAACATAGGACTTCAAATGCAGCTTAGGGAAAGACATGCCATCATACTTGGCAAAAGTAGGAACTTTGAACTTGGGAGGAATCACAACACCAGGAACAAGACTCAGATCATCAAAATTCAACCCGGACATCTTCAGGTTCTCCACAGCGTTCAGACGGTCTTCAAGTTGCTTGTACTTGTCATCTTCATCTGAGTACTGGCTATAGTCAGAGCGATCCTCTACCTCCTTCTTAGGCTCACGCTGGTCATCTTCATTACCCTTGACGCTCCCCTCATTCTTGACACTTCCTTCAGAGAGCTCTATCCGGCTAACCCTTTTAGGACCACCTTTGTAGCGTCGGCCCATGTTGAGAAGACCAACAACCTTCTTCTTTCTGTTGATGAGCTTCTTCAGATCTTCTTGGCCTTGGACCAAACTAGTGAACATCTGCTGAAACCGAGCATTTCGAGCCTGAGATCCTGATGACTGTTCAAGAGCCATTTCTGCTAAAATAAATAGCGAGAGAATGAGAAAACCAATCTTCAATGTACCTGTGATGCAATGTTATGCTATGCTATGTGATGTTTATGCGAATGCAATGCAATGTTTTCAAGGACCTTAGAGATTTAAATTTGTTAAACAAGCAATGAACAAAAATTTATTAGTTCTCTTTTATTCTTTTTCTTTTTAAGTACAAGAGATAGTTCAAGACAATAAAAGAAAAACATATAAATCCTAAAGCTCTAAGTCTCCCATGGGCGCTTCCTCTTGGTGCCAAGGTAGGCGTTGATGCTTCGCTCCTCGTGAAGTAGCTTTGTCAACTCTAACACTTTCTTCTCACCATGTAGCACGAGCTTCAAAGGTATCCTTTCTTCCTTGAGTGAATCCGGATCTCTTCAAGTCATCAAAATCAGAGGCATGTCGGATGGAGAACGGTATAGGTTTCGCCACCTATAGCAACAGTTCCATAATTACCGTAAAATAGGCGTGAATGGCATCATGAGGTTTTGAGCTCGAGCTCGCACCCATTTGAGGTAAGGTTCCCAAGGAATGGAGTTTGGTGCCCCAAAGTCTTGGTATCGCCTTCTTTACCATGCCCCAAGCGTGTATGAACCTTCGTCGGTAATTCTGGAGATCGTGATTGTAGTCTAACACAATATCTTGGAGAAGCATATCATGAGGACCATCTCTTCGAGCAAAACCAAACTGACGTAGAGATAGAGAAGGGTTGTAAGTAATACCTCCCCTTATACCAAGTAGTGGTACATTAGGGAATTCTCCACAACGCTCAATGAAGGTGAAGTCCTTTTGAGAGAAAAGACTCCAACGGATATCTGAATGAGAGAGTGACATTAATCTTTGAGACCATCTCAACCTTTGTTCGTTCTTCAAAACTGATGGAGGAAGGTGCGAAAGAAACCACCTGGAAAGTAATGGTACACAATACATGAGAGTTCCTTGTCTCTTAGTAGTACGAGTGTGGAGAGAATGCAGAATGTCTCCAAGTAAGGTAGGCACAGGATTGTGAGTAAGGAACAACTTGATGGCGTTGACATCTATGAATTGATCCGAGTTAGGGAATAGAACCAAACCATAGATTAGCAAGGCCACAATATCTTCGAATGCATGGACACTCATAACTTTGAGGAATTCTCGGGCTTTCTTAATCAGAAACTTAGCAAGTAAACCCTTAACTCCACTTCTTGTTTCCCAATTGGCTTGAATGTCTGAGCGCTTTAGGCGTAATGCTGATGCAATGTCTTCGTACCTAGGAACCTTTTCTAGACCGATGAATGGCATTTGATCAAGAATAGGTACCCCAAGTAGCTTAGAGAACTCTTCCAAGGTAGAAACCAACTGATAATCTGGGAATGTAAAGCAATGGTGTTTCGGATCAAACAATTGGAATAGGACATGCATCATATCTTCTTCAAAACCGGAGATAACCAAATCAAGTAGATAACCATGTCTTTTGATGAACTGGGCATGATCAGGAATCTCTGAAACCAATTCTTTGAGCTGAGAAGGTATACCCATGAAGTTGATTCAGAAAGTCTTTCTAGAAGCCATAATACCTACAAAACAGAGCAAAGATAAATCCCTAGGTCCTTGAAATAGTTAGGAATGATATGCAATGCAAATGATGTCATGATGTCATGTTTGGCACACACAAACAATTCACACAATGAGCCTAGGTTTAAGGCTTGCAAGAGGTATAGGTGATTACCCTACCAAAAGTTTGAGTTGGTTCATCCTGTCCTATAATAGTAACCGGGTTCTAGGAATCTCACATCATTGATCTTTCTCGTAGGCGTTTATTTCAATACGACTACCAAGTGGTCGACCGAAAATATCCCAAAAGTCTAATCTCAATGAGCGAGCATCGAGTATCAACCAACCTCGGTCACCAAAGCCGCCATCTCACTACCTTCTAATGGCCAAGATGGGTCAATTAAGGTTCTAAAAGTTTAGTTAGTGCTTGATGACACCACGCAGAAGCCAAATACTATCCTCAACTTGGAAATGAAGAGTATCAGACATCCAAAGTGTCACACTAACGTAGCCATCATGTTGACCGCTTCGATATACGCCTAACGGTCGCGACGATTTATTGCTACTTACCTAAAAGGAAACCCGGATCCGGGTGTAGGATCCCCCACAAATATAATACCCAAGTCAAACAGAAAACAGTAAAAGTGATCTAGAAATCCCTAAGGCATTCTCTCTTTAGGGTCTCTCCTCAGAGTCGCCGCTCAGAACACGTGAACCGACTTTGTAGGTTTCAGTATCGCAAATGTGCGGATAGCAAGAGTCGCCACCGACTTTTCTTTTATCCAATTAAGGGAAGGTGAAAAGAACAGGAAAAGACCTTCGTTAGAATCTGAGTAAGGGAGAAGGTTATGAAAAGGGAAGGTATTAGCACCCCTTTCCATCCGTAGTTATCTACGGGCTCTTAGTTGCTCTTAGATCACTTTAAAATTGTGCTTTCTGTGTGTTTGACAAAAGTGTTATGAAAAGGCATTTCGCTTTGACTTTGTAATGATTCATGTGGGAATGTATACAAAGTGTTCGGAAATGTTTCGTTTTTTGAAAGGAGTTTTTGAACTTTGACAAAAGTGTGAGGTGCAAAAAGTATTTTGATAGAGCAAGCAACTAAAAGACTTATTACCTACTCAGAATTGGTCATTTTCATGTTATTTTACGTTCCATTAGAATAGCGCTATCCATACCATTAGTTGGTAGGTAACCCTATTTGTTGGATGTAAGCGGGACATTCGAAGGGACATCGTATGGTCATAGAAAGCAACTGGTAGGAAGTATCCTAGCACATCCGAAGGGACTATCATCATTAGGCGACAATCGAGGGTCAAGATCATGTATTCGGAGGCGACATCGTGAGTCTATGATCTTTGTATCGAAGGGACAATGATGATTTGTTTGAAGGCAACGGTGCTAGGATACCTCTACGTTCGAGGGACATGACCATTTGTATTTGTAAGGCATCGAGAGAGAATTACCCTAAGGGGTGCGTGTGTGAAAGAGTGTGTTGATTCAGATATGTTATCTTGAAAATTAGAGTGAGCTATTGTTCAATTTTATCTTGCCATACACGCCTAATTACTAGCAGTTTATAGGGTGCGGAAAGTAAAATCCGGGAATGTAAAGGTGCGGGAAGATAAATCATACGCTATTACACGGCTTTGGGGAAGATACATAATTTAAACTTGCAGAAAATAAAAGCCCTAATTAAAACTATTACATCCCATAAGCAATTACATAATTGGAAAAAAAAGAAAACGGTAAAAAGAAATCGTCCGAAGCGGAATAACCTGTGAAAAGATGAGAAATTGGAAAATACGAGGAAATCGAATAAGAGGAAAATGTTAGCAAAAATGATAATTTTTAAATGAGAAAAATATTTCATGCTGGAAATAACATTAATATGCTAAAATAATTTTTTGGGATTTTTTGGAGTTAATTTAATAATTAAAAACTAATTAAAAGTGATTAAAATGCAAAAATTGAAATAAAATTAAATATGCAAGCAAAATAATATTTTTTAATTTTATAAATTAAATAAACATTTTCTGAAAATAATGCAAAAAAGAAAAATGTTTTTTGGTGTTTTTAAATGCATGATAAAAATTATTGAAAAAAAATTAAAATGCATGAGAAATATAAAATAAAATATGAAAATAATTAAAAAGAAGTTAGAGTTTGTAAAAGGAAGAAAAACAAATGGTCCTGGTGAGAATCGAACTCAGGACCCTGTCTTCACAAAGCCACGCCCTTGCCAACTGAGCCAGCGTGTACTACTGTTTGGAAACCGAAGCGAGTGAGGAAAGAACAAGTGTCATTCCCTGACTGCATCGTCCCCGCGCCAAACTTCATCTTCTTCAATTCAAATTCTGGGAATTTTGCGTCGGCTTTGGTTCGACGCTATGACCCCTGTAAATTCTAAAATCCAGTACAAGCAATATAAATTCAATTCAAAGGCATGGTTCGATTGGATTCATCATTCTAAACATGATGGTGGTATTCGTTTTGTCCAATTTATCCTATTTCGTGAGATCCCAATTCGGACCATGGAACCCTAGCTATGGTAAGTTTCGATTCCGCCCATGAAAATTCAATCAAACTATGCAGAAAGCTTGCAAAATTCCATCTAAACACAAAACAAACCACAAAACATGTTAAAAGTGCATGAATGATAGAAATCGAATTTTGAAAAAGAAGAACAAACCGAATTCTGGTTTTCGTGTTTCTTGATGGTTTTGGATGATGTAAGGGTCTGGACTGATTCTAAACAACCCAAGGAACAAGATGGAATGCTCAAAATTGTTTGAAACAAGCTAGAACCAAGGCTGCTAGTTGCTTGTAAGCCACAGATTTTTTGAGCTTGAATAGGGTTTCTCCAGCCAATTTTTCTACCCTAATTCGTGTGGCATGTATTGTATATATATAGTAGATGGAATTGGAGCTGATTTGAGAAAGAATCAATCATCAATCAATGCAAAATATATTTGATTTTGTACCAAATCAAATTTTCTCTTTTTTAATCAATTTCAATCAATTTCTTGCCATATCCAATCAAATTTCAAAATTTGCTGGCTTTATTGAGTTGCTTGGATCTCAAGGAAGAGAGAAAAATCAATTTTGCAATTAATTTTGATTTTATACTTTATTTTTGAATTTAATTTGCATTTAAATGAATAAAATACGAATTAAATAGAAAAATAAAATAAAAATTCGTGGCATTGGGCTTGGATATTCCTAATTGTATAAGGAACAAGTTTGAATGAAGAAAAAGTAAGCCCATTTGCAAAATTTTGGATTTTTAGAAGTATATCTCTTTGTGCACTTCTTCAAAATTGCCCAACTTGTGAATGGTGTATCCTGCTCAATTTTCCACATTCTTGAGTGTTCTTGGACTTTTTGGAAAGCTCTAAGAGTCCTCTAACCAACCTCTTTGGTTTCATCTCAATTGGAGTTTCCATGCTCAATATATCTTCAAAACAAAAGGTTGAATTTTTGTTGACTTTGAAAAGGACCTGTAATGTTTTGATCCATACCTTTCAAATGAAGCATTTTTTGAACATTGTTGTGAGCCATGAAGTTGTAGAGAATTGAATTTCCTTCAAAACAAGAGGTGGTGGAAAAATTTCTAAGAAAGTATGAAGAAGTTATGCTCAGTCAAAGTTTGGTTGACTTTTCACTAAGAAACCCTAATTTAGAAAGTTTGACTTTTGAGCAAATCTTGAGTTTTCTTGATGAATCATGATCAAACCTTGATCAAATGATGAATGTAACTTCAAAATGAGGATGTTGACCAAAAATTATGAAGTTTGACTGTATGTTGACCACATTTGACTTTTTGTCCAATACAACTGATTTTCAACCATCTGAGCAATTGCCTGAGGAAACTTGACTTGTGAGGCTTGAAACTTGTCATGGAGAATCTTTGAAGCATATGAGGAGGCATGATGACCATTGGAGATGTTGGAAGTCCATCTTGATCTGAGAATTGCCAAACCCTAGTTTGGGTTGATTGTCTAGGAGGGAGTTCGTCTGATCAACCTTTGAGGAATCCTTGAGTATGGATGTATGGAATGTCTTGAGAAGATGGAGGGCAAATTTTAGGGTATGACAGCATGTCAACACATCTTCTCCAAAGTACAATCCTAATGCGAGGTGTGCATACCACTCCAATATCCCAAGGCACGACACCAACAACTTTTGTAACCTGAAGAACAAGATCCAATACATGATTGAAGCTCAGGAAATCAAATTCGACCCTCCTGTCGAAACTTTGAATGTGATCAACGCACTGATACCCGATCATGGAAAGAGTACCAACACCATTGATAACGACTCATATTGTCTTTGCTGTGAATGAGTTAACAACTCCCTTGATGACTGTTAAGAAGAACATACTATGTCGTTTATTTCAAGATGTTTTGACAACCATCACATTACGCTGTCTCGAACCCAACGGATGTGCTTGGTTGAAGAGAGGTGGTCAACGCCTGATAGACAACCGAGAAGTGTTGTTCATGAAAACTCCGTCCGTAGAAGTCTGGGATACCTCGGGGAAGCCAAGTGGTAAATTGGATTTCATGGGGAAATATACTGCCTCTAAAAGCTACACGATTGCAATTGAAGACATCAAAGCAACCAGATGGGGAGACGATGACTATCCCGAAGAATATGCCGATGTAAACACAATAAGGATCACCTCTACCGACCCTGCACCTAGAGTGGCACCTCTAATTATTACATCACCCGGACCAGTTCCTTATTCCTCTGGGCAAAGCTATACCTTGGAATTATGGATCCGAAGTTTACTACTATGGCGTCAAGCAAGAGCCATTAACCATCGAAGATATTACGGTTGAAGCTGCTAATCCTGATGTCAACAATATTAACGGATCAAGCAAAGTAACCAAAACCAGAAGAGTGTTTTCTCTAGATATCTCTCCTCCAAAAGATACTACTGCACCAGTCTCCATCCCTGCTGTTGAGCCAACTCCCGAGGCTCAAGGAAAAGAGAAAGTAACTCAGCCTACTCAGACAAAAGTACCAAAGGAAGTTGCTGAAGATACCTCCAGGCAAGAGATGGAGGAAATCCTGGAGATTATTAAGAAAAGCGATTACAATGTCGTGGAGCAGTTCGGACAAACCCTATCCAAGATTTCCATGCTAGCACTGTTTTTATGCTCTAAGGCTCATGCTAAAGCCTTGGTGAAGTTTTTAAAGAATGCTCACATAAAAAAAGACACTTCTGCTGACCAATTTGAAAGTTGTATTGCTAGCCTAACCGCAGATAATGGCTTGGGCTTTTTTGATGTTGATTTGACTCCTGCCGGAAGAAAACACAACAAAGCCTTGCACATCTCTACGGAATGCAAGGGCACTACATTGTGTCATGTATTGGTGGATACTGGCTCCGCTCTGAATGTCCTATCAAAAAGTGCTCTCGACAAACTAGGTGCTATACAATTGATCATGAAACCCAACAATATAATCGTTAGAGCTTTTGATGGTTCAAAGAGAACAGTACTTGGAGAGCCCAACCTGCCGATCAAAGTGGGTTCCCATTATTTCGATTCTTCTTTCTTTATGATGGTTATTCGTCCAGCTTATTCGTGCCTGCTTGGACTCCCTTGGATACCTGGGGAAGACGCTGTTACCTTTACCTTGCATAAGAAGTTGAAGTACCCAGTAAAGGGGAATATCGTTACCGTTTGCGGAGAAGAAGAATATATGGTAAGCACTCTGCAGTCATTCTGATACATTAAAATGAAAGGTGAATTTATCGAGACTCCCTATCAAGATTTCTTAGTAGTTCCATGAGTTATGCTTGTCGACTCCCCTGTCACTCCTAAAGTTACTAGAGTTCAAATTTGATAATTTAGGCTTCACTTCGAAAGGTCAGAAGATGATACACCACAAACATGCTAGTGGGCCTCCGTTCCGCATCAACAAGAATGAAGTTCATGCTATAGAAGACAATGATGGAGACTTCGACATCAACAACTGGATCTTCCCAACTACCAGTGACGGACTCAACAGTTGGATGACTAAGGATGTTATGTCAATCACCTTTATTGAGGAGTAATTTGTTTTCTATTTTTATGCGTTATAGTTTCGAACAATAAGATTTTAATCCTAGTGCCTTGCCCGGGACACAATGGCTCATTTGTGAGGGTTATTAATTGTCATTTGCATATTTTCATTCAATAAATCATTAGAATTTTGCATTCAAATTTTGCGCTCTCTATCTTTGTTTTTACCTTATCACCTTTTCAAAAGCTATGTGTTATTACACACACCCCCACATAATAAACTGCAGATCCACATTCACTATGGATCCCATTGGTAACGACTCTGTTATTGCTAAATATGACTTTGATAATCTGATCTACCAAGCCGAAGACGAAGGTGAGGAGGATTGTGAAGTGATAGGAGAACTTGCCAGACTACTACAACAAGAGGAAAGGGCTATACAACCGCACAAAGAACCGATCGAGGTTGTGAATCTAGGTACCTGCGAAAATAGAAAAGAAATCAAGATAGGAGCAGGTCTTGAGAACAGTGTTAAGGAAAGATTGATCCATATGCTGCGAGATTACTTTGAGATTTTACTTGATCTTACGAAGACATGCCAGGTTTAGATATTGACATTATGGTACACCGGCTACCGACAAAATAAGTTTTTCTCCCTGTGAAGTAGAAGGTTCGTCACATGCATCCTGAGATGTCCGAGAAAATTAAAGTCGAAGTCATGAAGCAATGCTGGTTTCTTAGTTGTTACTTCCTATCCATAGTGGGTTGCAAATGTCGTGCCCGTACCTAAGAAGGATGGCAAGGTGCGTATGTGTGTGGACTACCAAGGTCTGAATAAGGCGAGCCCGAAAGACGATTTTACGCTTCCACATATAGATATCCTGGTTGATAACAATGCTCAGAATAAGGTTTTCTCTTTCATGGATGGTTTCTCAGGACGATTAAATTACATTGCCAGATTAATTGCGCATCTAACTGCTACTTGTGAGCCAATCTTCAAACTGCTGAAGAAAGATCAAGTAGTGGAATGGAACAACGATTTCCAGACAACTTTTGACAAAATGAAGGAATACCTTCAAGAACCTCCCATCCGGATGCCACCAGTTGAAGGAAGACCTTTAATCATTTATCTAACAATGTTAGAGAATTCAATGGGGTGTGTGTTGGGGCAACATGACGAGTCTGGTAGAAAAGAGTATGCAATATACTACCTTAGCAAAAATTTTACCGACTGAGAAACAAGATACCCACAGCTCGAGAAAACTTGCAGCACTTTGGCTTGGGCTGCTCTCTGGTTAAGACAGTATATGTTGACCCACACTACTTTGTTGATCTCTAAAATGGATCCAATAAAATACATATTCGAGAAACCTGCTCTCTCCGGGAGAATAGCAAGATGGAAGATGATCTTGACCAAATACGACATTCAATACACAACTCAGAAAGAGATCAAAGGAAGTGTAGTAACTGATCATTTGGCTCATCAAGATATAGATGACTACCAGTCTATGCATTTTGAGTTTCCAAATGAAGATATCATGTTAGTCACAGATTACGAAGAGCCTGGACTAGATGAAGGACTTGAGCCAGGATCCTGATGGACCATGGTCTTTGATAGAGCTTCTAACGCACTTGGAAAAAGTATTAGTGCCATAATTATCTCTCCCAACGGTGGCCATACACCCTTCACCTCCCAATTATGTTTCGAATGCACCAATAATATGGCTGAATACGAAGCGTGCATCATGGGTATCAAAGCTGCTATTGACTTAAGAATCAAATTCTTGCAAGTATATGGAGACTCTACTTTGGTAATTAGTTAGGTTAAGGGCGAATGGGACACGAATTATCCGAATCTCGCTCCTTATCGAGAACATGTATTGAATATGATCCTCATCAAGAAATCACTTTCGAGCACATTCCACGAGAATGTAATCACTAGGTGACGCATTAGTCAGAATAATCTCGATTCTACCCCACGTATTTCATTTAATAAAATATCAGAGTTTTCAAAAAATCATTGTTTATTGAAAATCCACATAATCGGAATGCCACAGATCAACATAAACACAACGTATACATGTCATTATCTCTTCAACAGATACATAGCATTACTCAACGGTTAAAAACGTAATTAGTTCAGTAAACATGCAGCGGAATTCAAATGGTTCTACAACGTAAAACAAAACATCTCCTGACTATTACAACATCAGTTTCAACATAAAACAACGAAATAATAGAAACAACGCGTGTTTTCCCCCGAGTGCTACGTATTAGAGCAAACGAACATCAACAAAGACCACTCCTCCTGATCACCTGCATGTTACCAATATAAAGGTAACGACAAAAACAAGCAAAGGGTGAGATATCAAACTATATAATTAAGGTTATGATAAACAATCTATAGTTCGAAATCAAATAAATCACCATTTTATAATAACATGACTAATCAACAACAATACACAACTATTCCATAACAACACGCATTTATCCACAACAACGTAATCCAGTCATCAACAACATCATCATTAAATATTATGACATGCGACTCAACTAATGCACATGTATGTGGTACCAACGGAGTACAACTCCCAACATAATCCTTTTGCCAGTAATTTCGACGCATCAAGGCGTAAGCCTTCAACGTAAACAACATTGCCCCCAACGGCTCAACGTATCTTGCCAGCATAAGCCAACATAATATGCAATGTATGTATGCGATGAACTTAAACAACATACAACAACCACTACAACGTAATACACAACATAACCATCAACGCTAGCCATCAAGCCTCAACAACAATGACATACAACAACAACAACAGATTCACCACGAAACTACTTTTAATTCATCCATATTCTCACCTACAGTATTTAAAATCATTATTATAGGTTAACTCATATTCTCAGCTTTTCAACGGTCCAAACGACATCAAAAACGGAGTTATGGTCGCGAAGATACGACCAAAACAATTTTTCAGAATTCCTTTTCTGTTTCTGTTCAGTATGCATCGATACGAAACTCCATGTATCGATATATACACAGCTTGTATCGACACAAGCTTCGTATGAGTCAACTCATACATTCTGCAAAACTCTATTTTTCTGTTTTTCTTCAGTATGAGTCGATGCAAGCTCCCTTTGTATCGATACAAAACTGACTTGTATCGATACATACCATGTATGAGTCGATACAAGTCCCACTGAACATCCCCATGAGTCGATGCAAGGCCCTATGCATCGATACAAGTCTTTTTCATGCCCCTGGTTTTTAAATCCATAGTTGCTTGTATCGATCCATAACATTATGTATCGACTCATGCTGCATAATTTTCACCAAAAACCTGATTTTTCACCGTTTTGCAATTCCAATCGACACCATTCTTCACCAACAATCACAGTACGATATATGCAGTAAAATATGTGCATTATTTTCATACAATTAACAACAACACAACATATACAACAGAATTGCAAAATCAACAGCAACAATATACACAGAATACAATATCATATGTTCCAATTTGGGATTTTCTACGATTAATCACATCGATACGATACAACCTAGCGAATCATACATCTCTAACTAACGATTGCCCACCATATCCCCAATTATAGAGCAAGAACCCCACCCTTACCTTGCATTGAAGGTTTCTCTGAGAATTCTTGATCGCTCTAACTTTTCTCAGTTCTACGCGTCGCTCTGTTCTTCTGTTCCTAAATTCACGTTTGGTTCTAGTGACAACAAAAGTCCCAATTCTTATTATTATTAATTTAAATAATAATAATCCTTATAATTACTATTTGGGCTTAATTCCATACTCCCAACATTACTATCACCAACGCCATGCTTCAGGCCCACTCACTGACTTGGTAATAATAATATGATTATCAGTATTATTCCTCGACGCAACCAACATAATCATTCAAAAATAATTATTAAAAATATTTAATTTACTAACCATAATTAAATATTTTGGGCGTTACAAGTCTCCCCTACTAGGATATTTTCGTCCTCGAAAATAGAAGTTTACCTGCTTCAAACAGCTCGGAATAGGAGTCTCATATCTTGCTCTCCAACTCCCAGGTCAAGCTTTCACCAACATCTCCTAACAAACAACTTTCACCAACGCAATCTCTTTACCTCTAAGAACCTTCATCTCGCGATCCTCAATCGGCATAGGCATCGTCTCCACTGTGAGATTGTTACGCACGTGCACATCATCCATTTGAATCACATCAGACGGATCGAGAATATACTTGCGGAGTTGCGATACATGAACCATATCATGCAAATTAGCAAGATTTGGCGATAACGCCACACGGTAAGCAATTTTTCCTACACGTTCTGATATCTGATACGGACCAATAAAATGAGGAGTGAGCTTCTTAGACTTCAGAGCTCGTCCAACACCAGTCACAGGCGTGACTCTCAGAAACACATGCTCACCAGCCTGAAATTCTAAATATTTTCTTCTCTTATCATGGTAAATTTTCTACCTACTCTGGGAAGCCTTCATCTGCTCCCGAATAAACTTCACTTTCTTTGTAGTTTCTCGAACAATCTCTGGTCCAACTACCACACTCTCGCCATATTCATGCCAACACAATGGAGTCCTGCATCTCCATCCATTCAATGCCTCAAAAGGTGCCATCCTAATACTAGCATGGTAACTGTTATTGTAAGTGAACTCGATCAAAGGAAGATAAGTATCCCATGAGCCTATCTGCTCAAGAACACAATCTCTCAACAAATCTTCTAATGACTGAATAGTTCTCTCGGTCTGACCATCCGTCTGTGGATGATACGCCGAACTCAACTTCAACTTAGACCCCAACGTTTCCTATAAACTCTTCCAAAAATCAGAAGTAAACCTCAGATCTCTATCCAACACAATACTCACTGGAACACCATGCAACTTCACAACCACTCTAACATAAATCTCAGCCAACTTCGCAATCGGATAAGTAATGTTAATAGGTATAAAGTGTGTCGACTTCATAATCCTATCAACAATCACCCATATCGAATCATGTCCTCTCACGCTATTAGGAAAACTTGTCACAAAGTCCATCGAAATGTTGTCCCATTTCCATTCCGGAACTTCTAACGGTTGCATCAACCCTGCAGGCTTCTGATGCTCAATCTTTGAATTTTGGAAAGTCAAACAAGCATACACAAACTGTTCCACATCATGTTTCATGCCAGGCCACTAAAACAAACCTTTCAAATCCCGATACGTTTTAGTAGCTCCCGGATGAATACTCAAATTGCTTCTATGACTCTCTTCAAGAATTACTTTCTTAATCGCTTCATCATCAAGAATCCAAATACGATCTCAGAATCTCAACACACCTTGCGCATCCAACTTGAAATCATCATTCTCGGGTTGATCATTTTCTATCATCGAATCCACCAACTTCACATCTCGCTTCTGAGGCTCTTTAATATTGTCAAGAAAATCATGCTAATCTTTAATATTCCCAACATAACACTATGCGGTGTCACTTCACAAACCAAACTCAAATATCAAAATTGCTCAATCAAATCCAACTCCTTAACCATCATGGCCGACATATGCAAAGTCTTTCGTCTCAAAGCATCGGCTACAACATTAGCTTTTCCGAGATGATAATTCAAACCGAAATCATAATCCTTCAACAATTCTAACCACCATCGCTGCCTCATATTCAACTCTTTCTGATCGAAAAGGTACTTCAAACTCTTATGATCACTAAAAAACTCAAATCGGGAACCATACAGATAATGCCTCCAAATTTTCATACCACTGCAGCCAATTCAAGATCATGCGTAGGATAATTCTTTTCTCGAGTCCTCAATTGCCTAGACGCATAAGCAACCACCTTTCCATTCTTCATAAGCACACCGCTTAACCCTATCAAACACGCATCGCAGTACACAACAAAAGACTCTTCTAGATGAGGTAGAATCAAAATTGGAGCCGACGTCAACCTCTTCTTCAACTCATTGAAACTCTCTTCGCATCGAACATCCCACACGAAGGCTTTCTCTTTGCAAGTCAACTTAGTCAACATAAGTGCCAACTTAGAAAACCCTTCGATAAACCGTCTATAGTAACCGACCAATCCTAAGAAGCTTCTAATCTTAGTTATCGACTTCGGAGTTTCCCATTGCAACACAGCATCAACCTTAGAAGGATCCACGATAATTCCACTACCAGAAATGATATGGCCAAGAAAACTAACCTCTTTCAACCAAAATTCGCACTTGGACAACTTCACATACAACTCCTTCTCTTTCAAAACTTGCAATACGACTCTCAGGTGTTCTGCATGTTCTTCTTCCGATTTATAGTAAATCAGAATGTCATCAATGAACACCACCACAAATCGATCCAAGTAAGTATGAAAAATACAGTTCATGTACTCCATGAATATTCCCGGCACATTAGTAACACCGAAAGGCATCATCGAATATTCGTAGTGTCCATACCGAGTCCTGAACACAGTCTTCTGAATATCATCTTCTTTCACTCTAATATGGTGATATCCAGATCTCAAATCAATTTTAGAAAACACACAAGCACCCACCAGTTGATCCATCAAATCATCAACTCTTGGAAGTGGATACTTATTCTTAATCGTCACTTTATTCAGCTGTCGATAGTCAACACAAAGTCTCATTCTCCCATCTTTCTTCTTTACTAACATCACAGGCGCTCCCCAAGAAGATACACTGGGTCTCACAAAATTTTTCTCAAGCAACTCTTCTAATTGCTTCTTCAGTTCAAACAAATCAGATGTAGACATCCTGTATGGTTCCAGAGAAACAGGTCTGGTACCAGGTACAAGATCAATCTCAAATTTAACATCCCTCTTAGGAGGTACTTCAGGAATTTCATCCGGAAACACTTTAGGAAATTCTCGCACTACCTACATCTCATTCAATCTAACTTGATTCTCAATAGACAACGTCTCCATCAACGAGAACATCTGCGCTTCGTCTTGCATCAAAAACTTCAACTGTTTACCGGTCAACAAAACAGCTCCTTCCTCCTCTGGAGTAGAAAACCTCAAAGACTTGTTATAACAATTGATATGAACATAGTTACATTCTAACCAGTTCATACCCAAGATCACATCTAGTCCACGTAACGACAAACAAATCAAATCAATAAAGAAAGTCTCCGTCAAGATCGACAAAGGACAATTCAAACATATAAGAGAAGTAGTCATTGATCCCTTAGCTGGAACTTCGACGACCATTTCTCCATTAATATAAGACAATGCAAGACCCAACCTTTAACACAATCAACAAAGAATAAAACAATGCGTAGCACCAATATCAATAATAGTAATTAAAGGCGTACTATTAATGAAACATGTACCTCTAATGAGTTTGTCCTCACTAACTGACGGATTCCCAGCCAAAGCAAATGCCTTCCCACTAGTCTGTCCTTTCTTCGGTTTCGAACACTGACTACTCAAGTGTCCTCTTCTCCCAGCTTGAAACATATCATATCCTTATGTTTGTAGTCAGACATTGTATGCCCAAGCTTACCACAACGAAAACATCTTTTCTCATCAATAGTGCAAGCAAAACTCTTATGCCCATCTTGCACACATTTGAAGCAAACAATCTTAGTAGGAGCATCTCCCCTACTAGTCTTCTTGCCCTGAGCAACTCTCTGCTTACCTCTACCAACATCATAAGGCTTACCGTGGTCCTGTTGACCCGTGCCCCTCTTATCACCAAAATCTTATGATGAGCATCACTATCCTCCTCATAGATCCCGCAACTATCAACCAGATCAGAAAAGTCACGAATCTTCTGATAGCCAACAACTTTCTTAATATCCGAGCGTAACACGTTCTCAAACTTGTTGCACTTGAAAAATTCAGCACCTTCCCCATTAAAGTGTGGATAGAACATAGCCAGCTCCACGAGCTTTGCAGCATACTCGATCACAGTCTTGTTTCCCTGCTTCAACTCAAGGAACTCGATTTCTTTCTTACCCCGAACATCTTCAAGATAGTACTTCCTCATAAATTCTCTACAGAAAACAGCCCAAGTGATTTCCTCACCTGCAACCTCCAATCTATAACACGTTTCCAGCCACCAATCGTCAGCCTCACTTGCTAACATATGCGTCCTATAATGAACCTTCTGCGCTTGGGTGCAATCCATCACACAAAAGATCCTCTCTATCTCTATCAGCCAATCAAGCGCTCCAACAGGGTCATGCTTACCCTTGAACACCGGCGGATTCTCCCTCTGGAAAGTTGCCAAACTTCGAGATCCAGCATCCCCGCCAATATTCGGCTGATTCTCCATCGCATTAGCCATTGCTTCCAAAGAAGCAGCAATTGCAGCAACGTTCCTTCCACCCATTTCAACTTAACACTGCAACACAACCAACAGTCAGAAGTGATAAAAAATACTCGATTGTTACAGACTCAACAACTTGGCCGGACGGACCGGCCTGCTCTGATACCACTATTGTAACACCCCGATTCTACCCCACGTATTTCATTTAATAAAATATCAGAGTTTTCAAAAAATCATTTTTTTTATTGAAAATACACATAATCGGAATGCCACAAATCAACATAAACACAACGTATACATGTTATTATCTCTTCAACAGATACATAGCACTACTCAACGGTAAACAACATAATTAGTTCATTAAACATGCAGCGGAGTTCAAATGGTTCTACAACGCAAAACAAAACATCTCTTGACTATTCAACAACATCAGTTTTAACATAAAACAACGAAATAATAGAAACAACGCGTGTTTTCCCCCGAGTGCGACGTATTAGAGAAAACGATACTAAACCGGAACCACATCAGCAAAGACTACTCCTCCTGATCACCTGCACGTTACCATATAAAGGTAACGGCAAAAACAAGAAAAGGGTGAAATATCAAACTATATAATTAAGTTTATGATAAACAATCTATAGTTCGAAATCATATAAATCACCATTTTGTAATCACACGACTAATAACCAACTATACACAAGTATTTCATAACAACACACATTTATTCACAACGACATAATCCAATCATCAACAACATCACCATTAATTATTATGACATGCGACTCAACTAATGCACATGCATGTGGTACCAATGGAGTAAAACTCTCAACGTAATCCTTTTGCCAGTAATTTTGAGGCATCAAGGCGTAAGCCTTCAACGTAAACAACATTGCCCCCAAAAACTCCATGTTGTGATGAACTTAAACAGCATACAACAACCACAACAACGTAATTTCGATACAAAACTCCATGTATTGATACATACACACCTTGTATCGACACAAGCCTCATATGATTCGACTCATACGTTCTACAAAATTCTATTTTTCTTTTTTTCTTCAGTATGAGTCGATGCAAGCTCCCTTTGCATCGATACAAAACTGACTTGTATCTATACATACCATGTATGAGTCGATACAAGTCCCACATAACATCCCCATGAGTCGATGCAAGGCCCTATGCATCGATACAAGTCTTTTTCATGCCCCTGGTTTTTAAATCCATAGTTGATTGTATCCATCTATAACATTGTATATCGACTCATGCTGCGTATTTTTCACCAAAAACCTGATTTTTCACTATTTTGCAATTCCAATTAGTACCATTCTTCACCAACAATCACAGTACGACACATGTAGTAAAATTTATGCATTCTTTTCATACAATTAACAACAACACAACATATACAACATAAATTAAAAAATCAACAGCAACAATATACCTAGAATACAAGATCATATGTTCCAATTTGGGATTTTCTACGGTTAATCACATCGATACGACACAACCTAGTGAATCATACATCTCTAACTACCGGTTTCCCATCATATGCCCAATTATAGAGAAATAACCCCACCTATATCTTGGATTGAAGGTTGCTTTGAGGATTCTTGATCGTTCTAACTTTTCCTAGTTCTACGCGTCGCTCTGTTCTTTTGTTCCCAAATTCAAGTTTGCTTTCATCGACAAAAGTCCCAATTTTATTATTATTAATTAAAATAATAATAATCCTTATAATTAATATTTGGGCTTAATTCCATACCCCAACATTACTATCACAAACGCCATCGTGCCCACTCACCGCCTTGGTAATAATAATATATTATCATTCACAAAATAATTATTAAAAATATTTAATTAACTAACCATAATTAAATATTGCTGCTACATTAGCTACCATGTCATCTATGTTCAAAGTCAGACGGGACAACAAAGATACTCGAATTACTATTGAAATACTAGATGAACCAACATACTGTTGTCAACTTGATACTGAAGGAGTAGAGAAGAAACCTTGGTTATACGAAGTGAAGGGGTGTCTCGAGGCTCAAGAATACTCTGAAGGGGCATCTTCCAACAATAAGAAGTTTCTGAGGAGATTCTCTTCCAAGTTATTTCTACATAACGGTATCTTATACAAACGCAACCATGACATTGCCTTACTCCAGGTGTAGATTAGAAGACAACTAAACGAATCATGGAAGAATTGCATGAGGGCGCTTTTGGTACTCATTCAAGTGGACATACAATGGCTAAGAAGATTATAAGAGCAAGTTACCATCGGTCCACTATGAAAGTCGATCGTTATCGCCTTCCCGATCTTGTCACAAATGATAGATATACGCAGATAAAGCGCGTGCCTCCGCCCATTGAATGTCCTAACAACCTTGGCCTTCTCGATGGGAAATTTATATGATTGGTGAAATCAAATTGACCGCTTCCAATGGACACCATTTCATTCTTATCGTTATTGATTACTTTACCAAGTGGGTAGAAGCAGCCTCATTCGCATCCGTCACCAAGAATATTGTGGCTCGATTTATCAAACATAATCTCATCTTCCGATACGACATCCCTGAAAGGATTATCACAGACAATGGCACCAATCTCAACAACAAGATCATCACCGAACTCTGCACGCAGTTCAAGATAAAACATCACAACTCTTCTCCATATCGACCGAAGCTGAATGACACAGTGGAAGCCGCCAATAAGAACCTTAAGAAGATCATACAAAAGATGACAGTGACATATAAGGATATGCATGACATGTTTCCATTTGCTCTCCACATTTATTGCACTTCAGTATGAACATCTATAGGGGGAACCCCATTCTCTCTCGTGTATGGTATGGAAGCGGTTCTACCTATCGAGGTCTAGGTACCCTCACTCAGAGTATTGAAGGACACCGAGTTAGACGAAGATGAATAGGTCCAGACTCGACTTGATAAACTTGATAGATGAGAAATGACTCACAACTATTTTCCATGGACAGATATATCAGAAACGCATGATCAAAATCTTCAATAAGAAAGTCAAGCACCGAGTATACCAAGTTGGCGATCTATTAGTCAAACGCATCATCCTACCGCAAGGTGATCCCATGGGCAAATAGACTCGTACCTATGAGGGACCATTTGTAGTCAAGACAATATTTTTTGGCGGAGCCATGATACTGAGCATTATAGATGGATAAGACTTCCCTCACCCTTTGAACGCATACATAGTTAAAAAATACTACGCATAGACGAGACCCGCTAGGTCGAATGTCCTAGGAAAAAATAAGGGCGTCCTGGAAAACCAAAAAGGTTTGGGAAAAAATTAGGGACATATATAAAAAACATGTGAACACCCGGCAAGTCGAAAACCTGAAAAGGCAACTTGGGCAAAAAAGGGTATCCCAGTAGACTGAAAACTCGAAAGAGCGGTCTAGGAAAAAGTTAGAGATTAAACCGTATGACCATGTCTCATCAAGACCATATATATAGAGACTACACTACTATTAGCTTCAAGTTCAAAAGGCGCAGAACAATCCAATCACCAAGGTACGTATAGCTCGACATCATACGCTCACCCCAGTACCAGTGATGCATAACACCATGGAAACTAAAGAGATACTCGCTCCACATGCTTAACGAGCCAAACCTCTTCCCCGACGCAGGGGACTCGAACGAGCCCTGTTGTCTATGGACCTCACCTGGAAGAACACCCAGCTCGCGATGGGACGTTCACGCAACCGGCCTCAGGCCTTAAATCAAGGCTTGAGTTCCGGATCAAGTCCAACAACGAACTGGCCCCCTTCAGCTAGTTACCCCACACTAGCGAAGATCATACATAACTAACGAGCGTTCCCCCAAAAACAATAAATATCACAAGCATATAATGTATAATAAACCCATATTAAAGTTAGATTTACGACCATACATGTTGAATTTGTTTCGAAGTTGAAACGGGGATTCCACCCCAACAAAACAAAAAGATAAAAAAACGGTCACGAGGAACAAAATTTTCCTTACATAAAAAGGGCCATGCCCAAACAAACACATCAACAGGAGATCATTCGGCAGGCTGAACAGACTCTTCCCCGGGGGTCGCCTACTCGAAAGTATCATCCACGATCATACCATCAAGGAAAGAGGGCCTCTTTAGCATATCATCCTCAACGTAATAAAGAACCCCCATTCCCTCGGTCACCAGCTCTACGCCCGGGTTCAAAACCCAAATCTGAGCCAAGGCATTTTCAAAACTCCCCGTCGAAGCGGCCACCGCATCATCATAAGCCAGCTAAACACGTCCGATTAGATCTCCCTGTCCTCAACCTCACAAATCTTTAGGCTCTTCCACGATCAAAGCAAAGTCGACTTTAATCGAGCAACCTCGCTATGTGAAGTCAAGCCTCTCCAACTATTAGTTTTGATAAAGACAAATTTAGAATCAAATGATCATAGCAAAAGAATGGAAAAAGTGTCAAAGCATCATGTTCAAATTCAAACAAGTACATTTCAAAGTTAAAGCATCATGTTTCAAGGCTTTGGATTCAAGCTATTGCATTTCAAGAAGGTATAATAACAATGCCTCACAAATACTTAAGTTTTAGATGCTCAAAGTTCCTAACATGATTAAATGACATACACATTTGATTTCACTAAGTTTCAAAGCAAAATTGCACTTTTCTCATCTGCAATCGATTTACACAAAGATGCAATCAATTGCATACGAATGAAATTCTTAAAATGCTTTTGTTTGAGGGTGCAATCTATTTGCACAATGGTAATCGATTGCATTCTCAAAAATTTCAATTTTTAACTATGTGCAATCGATTGCATAATGGTGCAATCGATTGCACGGAAAAATTTCACTTTTAACTAAGTGCAATCGATTTGCATAATGGTGCAATCGATTGCTCACTGTAAGTTTTTGAAAATTCATTCTTTTAGAGCCCGTGCAATCGATTTTCATAAAGATGCAATCGATTGCATCCTGCACGTTTTTGAAAAATCAGAATTCATGCATGCACCATTTCATGCACCCTTTCACTAAAACTTTGTCTCTAATCTTGGCACTTGTTCATGATTAAAATGAAGAGACTTATTATATTTTTAAAAGGTGCGATGAACATATAAATACTCAATTTTCAAATTCATTTCTTACCTCTTCCAATCAAAATTTATTCAAATTTCAAATATTCACATTCAAGTGTTCATATTTCATATGAGATTTTCCATGATACTTTCACATTACACAAACCGTAAAATCTTGAGCAATCTATATCTCTAAGTCATTGTGAATTATTTTTATTGGAAGGGAAGATCAAGTATATTGATAAATAACTCAAAGTGGTATTGTTTTACAATCTTACAAACTCAAAAACTCTTGTAAAAATCATACATTCTTGTTGTACAGTGATTGTTGAAGCTAGTCAGTGTATGAAGAGGATTGTTCTTCTTGCACTTAGTGTTGTTAGACCTTAAAGGTTTTAAGAGCCTTTGGTATCCGTATAGGTTAGATAGTAGGCTTCACCTTGGTGTGAATAGGTCACATAACCGACTATAGTGAAATCTCTTGCATGTTGTAAGGGGACTGAAGTACTCTCAGATTGTGAGGGGAACCAAGATACATCCTTGTGTTCTTTACTTTTCTGTTTTTATTTCTTTCATCACAACATAACCAAAAGGAAAGAAACACTCATAAAAACTTCATATACCAAACTAGAAAAATTAGTACAAGTATTCATAAAACCGGATAAATTTTTAAACACCTAATTCACCCCCCTCTTAGGCGCATCTGATACTTACAATTGGTATCAGAGCAAGTTATAGGTAACTTGTTCCTAAAGATCCAGAATGGATTATGTAAATAAAAATCTGGTCTTTAGAGATGGTGGTAGCAATAACAAGCCTCCATTGTTTTGTGGTGAATACTTTGACTTTTGAAAATTTGATGAAGGCTCATCTTGAAGCGCAAGGAGAAGAAATATGGGATGTGTTGAGAATGGTCCATTCCTCCTTTGTGTTGTCAATGGTGTTGGATGATCAAATCCTAAAGCATGATGGAATGAAGATGACAAGAAAAAGTTCTCTTTGAGAAAAGGCAATCAATTTTTCCAAAGTGCTCTTAGTATGGATGAATTATTTCGTGATCTCAAAGATGCACAACGACAAAGGAAATATGGGATACATTGGTAGAAACTCATGAAGGAACCGCCAGTTAAAAGATCTAGATTGAATACCTTGAGTCAAGAATACAAATTATTCTCAATGCAGCCCGAGAATCAATCCTCGACTTGCGTAAAAGATTCGCATTTGACAATCATTTGAAAGCACTTGGTAAGAATTTAACTAATGATGAATTAAATCTTAAAGTGCTTAGATCTTTAAACAGGGAATGGCAACCAAAAGTGACGACAATATCCGAGAAGAAGAATCTATCCACGATGACTTCCGCAACTTTGTTCGGAAAACTTCAAGAATATGAGACGGAACTTGCAAGACTTGAAAAGCATGAAATCCAAGTAAAAGATTCAAAAGACATTGCTTTAAAGACAATGATCAAATATCATGATAGCAATCAAGAGGATGAATCCACTAGTAGTGAAGATGATGCTTTTATCAAGAAGTTTGAAAAATTCCTAAGAAAAGAAAAGAAAAAGGATATCATTAAAATAGAAGCACCACCAAGGAAAATTAAATGTTTTGAATGTGGAGAAAAAGGTCATGTCAAAAGTGAATGCCCTACACTTGAAAGGAAGAATAAAAATTTCAAAGGAAAGAATGACAAAAGGCTAGAGAAAGCATATGTAGCATGAGATGATAATGAAATAAGTTCATCATCAGATAAAGAACATGCAAATCTTGCATTTATAGCAACACACAATTCCGATGATGAAGAAGGCGAGGTTAGTTATGATAACTCTCTTTATGATAATGGTGCACAAGGTGCTATAGATGAACTATTAAATGAATGAAAAATTCTATATAGAACTATTTCATCTCAAAAGAAAACAATTTCATCTTTAGAAGAAAAATTTAAAACAATTGAAAAATAATTTAAAGATGAAAAGATGATTAGTGATCAAAAGCAGAATTTTGTATGCAATAATTGTGAATCACTTTCTTTCCAAAATTTTCAATTAAAAAGAGTCCTAGAAAGGTATGAAAAAGGACAAGTTGGATTGGAAAAAGTTCTTAGCAATCAAAGGTATCCTAATTGTCGACCTCAAAATTTACCCTCCTAAGCTCGTGGTTTTAACTTCCTAAACGGCTTGTGAGTTTGTGTTTATGAGGAGTAATCATGAGACATCCCTTCTTCAAAGAATACACTCTTTGAAAGTGCACAAGATCAAGACTTTATTCCTTGTATTTTCATAAGATCATTGCATCACTAATTCGTAATGGTGATGATCGTATGGTACTCCTAAAGTCAAATTGGATTTTATCAAAAAGAAATCATTTGTTCAAGAAATAATCAATTAGGTTTGAGTCTCCACTTACCTAAAATGATCTATCTTAATCAATCATCAACATTTGATCTTCAAAATTCTAACTTTTCTCATGATCTACCTTGAATCGACCAATTAGGGTTTTGATCGAAGATAGTGAATCATTGACTTTCTGCTCAATGGATGACCTATTTGCTTGAAGATTGGTCTTAACATCTTCAATACAACATCTTAACCTAATTTCTTGGTTCAAAACATTGCAAAATCCATGTTTCTTCATCAGACAAATTCTAAATCATCTGATGAAAATTCATCTGCTCAAAAAGTCAAACTTTGACTTTTGGTCAACTTTTTCAAGATCAAACTTTTTCAATCATAAAAACATTTCAAATAATCCATCGTGATCATAAAAAATCAAGAAATATGAAAAAGTCAATAAAAAGTCAAGATTTGAATTTTTTTCTAACACTTAGAAATTTTTTCAAGTGTTAAGAAACATGGTTTTTCCTCACTTTCATGGCCATTTATCACCTAGATCCATTTTGATTCAAGAAAATTGCTAGGAAAGAATAAAAAAACACTTGAGTTTTTTAAGTAATGATTAAAAAGATTCCATTTGCATTTAATGAAGGAATATTCTTTCTTAAGCCTTAAGCTTCCAAATTGCTCTTTTAATCTTATTTTACCTTGACATTTTCATAATCCTTTGCCTATAAATAGAGGTCACTACTTCATCAAAACACACCAAAACAATTCCAAACTTGTTTTCATTTTCATTTCCTTTGCAAATTATTAGAAGGTGTATTTTTCAGAGGTTCAAAAACACACCAAAACAATTCCAAACTTGTTTTCTCATTTCTTTCTTATTTTGCAAGTTTTCTAAGTTTTTCAAAGAGGTTAGAATCTAAATTGCTTGCAAGTTCCAACCAATAGGTGTCATTCTAACATGTTCTAAATATCATTTAGAATTTTTTGAACTTCAAACCCTCAAAAAAACAAGCTAAAATCAGTTTGCTCCATAAATCATTTCCAAAACTCATAAAATGCAAATTTGAGCCATAACTTCCAAACTCTTAATTCACTTGTGCTTGTTATAATTTTCACTTCAAACACCTTCTATACATCATATAGAAGTAATCCAAATCATCATTCCATCATCAGATACATAGAATCATGAAAATCGATTCTCACTTCAAGTAATCGAATTGGACTTGGTTTAATAATCCGCACCATTTCATACCAAGGTAAGCATACTAATACCTATTTTATGATTATAAAAAATCCAAAAATATTTTCTTTTTTATTATATTTTATTAAGTAAAATGAGACATTTTAAGTATTCTTAATACTTTTCAAAAGATGTTTTCTTTCCAATTTTCAAACTTAAATCTTTTTTTCAAAACTTGTGAATACCCTTCACTTTTCAAAACCATTTTCAAAACCTCCTAAAAACACTTTCATAATTAAATTTCTAAACCTCGATCCAATGTCGAGTGCATTTTCAAAACTCTTTCACAATAAAACCCAAGTATTTAAATCGTTGGTTGCTAGACTAATTGTTTAAATACTTGTGCAAAATGGACTCCTAGTCTTTAAATCGTTGGATGCTAGTCCAGTTGTTTAAAGGCTCTTAACAATGTGAAACTCTGCTTCACTTCACTTTTCACAAGAAACCTTTGGGATGATAGACGACTCTGAGCATTGAGCTCCTCTTGTTTGTAGTATTTGAATCGTAGGATGCTAGTCCTATTGTTCGGTACTTTTTCATCCACCTAAAATCAATTCAACTCACTCAAATCTTTCTCGCTCATATGCGATCATCAAACTCTTTTCCGATAAAGAGGGTGCAATAGTCGTTCCAAATACGAGCGAGGACTTAAGCTTTTCAAACAAACAAAACAAGTCCTAGTTCAAAGCATTTGAAATGTCTAAATGCACGATTTTTCTTATAAAATCAATGCAACCAATTAAAGCCTTTTTAAGAGGAACTACGGAGTTTTGACTTTCCCATTGCACAAGGGAATACGTAGGCACACGGTTCCGAAACCGTGCCAAACTCAAAATCATAATAAACAAATTCTTTTTCTTTGGGTATTCATAATTTAGCAATAAACACACACACAAACGTGTAGAATTAAATGGGTCCCATCGAGTACGATGGATGTAAGGGGTGCTAACACCTTCCCCTTACATAACCGACTCCCGATCCCACTTTTTGGTCACGTAGACCGCCTTATCCGCTTGCTTGGGGTTTTATCTATATTTTCCCGTTCTTTTCAGAACAAATAAAATTAGGTGGCGATTTCACTATTTTCGAGAATTAAAAGATTTTTGAAAATCGAGTTGCTTCACTAATGATAAAAGTGGGCTTGGTTTTTCAAAATTTTCTCAACCAAGTCCCAACAAAACTATCTTTGTTAAGGCCAATAATCAACCAATCCAAGAGAAAGTAAACAATCCTAAAGTAGTCCATCATTATCCTAAGAAGAAACAAATTGTTAAGAATAAATCTTATCCTCCTAGATATAGAAGTAATTTTGAGCCAACTTGTGTTTATTGTGGTATTAAAGGCCATACACCTAATGCTTTCTATGTAAGAAACTTTAGTGTTCCAAGTGGGCATTATGTGTGGGTAAAGAAAGGAACTAACTACGATGGGCCCAAAGAACATTGGGTACCAAATCAAACTTAATTATTTTGTAGGTTTGCTTGGAGACCACTTCAAACTTTTGGTATCTTGATAAGTGGTGACTCTAAGTATTTGATGGGAGACATAAATTAACTTTCAAATCTAATTCTCAAGTCCAAGGATTATCTCACATTTGGGGAATACCTTAAAGGAAGAATTCTTGGCAAAGTCAAAGTTGGAGCACTTTCACATCCATTTAAAATATACTTCATGTTGAAAGCAAAATCTTCTAGAAAGACAACTTTATGACAAAAGGCTTCAAGTTCATCAAAAGTGAATGTTCGATGAAGTCTCTTCAAGAGGTAAAACTCATAAGTATAAATTGCTTTTATTTTCAAAATTTCACTATATACTTCTTTTAGTCTTTTCTCATCCTTTTTGCTAATGACAAAGGGGAGAAGATATATATGTATGTGTATGCTTGTCTCTAACTATTGCAACCCCAAAGATGTAAAATCATCTTAAATCAAGGGAGAGCTTTGATCAAGGGGGAGTTATCAAAGATAGGGGGAGCATTCACATTAGAGATTATCATTTGTTCTCAATATTAAAGCATCTCAACTTTCAATGGGTTGTCATCATCAAAAAGGGGGAGAATGTGAAGTCAAGCCTCTCCAAATATTAGTTTTGATGAAGACAAATTTAGAATCAAATGATCATAGCAAAAGAATGGAAAAGTGTCAAGCATCATGTTCAAATTCAAACAAGTACATTTCAAAGTTAAAGCATCATGTTTCAAGGCTTTGGATTCAAGCTATTGCATTTCAAGAAGGTATAATAACAATGCCTCACAAATACTTAAGTTTTAGATGCTCAAAGTTCCTAACATGATTGCATGACATACACATTTGATTTCACTAAGTTTCAAAGCAAAATTGCACTTTTTTTATCGTGCAATCGATTTACACAAAGGTGCAATCGATTGCATACTGAATGAAATTCTTAAAAATGTTTTTGTTTGATGGTGCAATCGATTTGCACAATGGTGCAATCGATTGCATGCTGAAAAATTTCAATTTTTAACTATGTGCAATCGATTGCATGCTGAAAAAATTTCACTTTTTAACTAAGTGCAATCGATTTGCAAAATGGCAATCGATTGCTCATCGTAAGTTTTTGAAAATTCATTCTTTAGAGCCCTGCAATCGATTTGCATAAAGGTGCAATCGATTGCACCCTGCACGTTTTGAAAAATCAGAATTCATGCATGCACCATTTCATGCACCCTTTCACTAAAACTTTGTCTCTAATCTTGGCACTTGTTCATGATTAAAATGAAGAGACTTATTATATTTTTAAAAGGTGCCATGAACATATAAATACTAATTTTCAAATTCATTTCTTACCTCTTCCAATCAAAATTTATTCAAATTTCAAATATTCATATTCAAGTGTTCATACTTTCATATGACATTTTCGTGATACTTTCACATTACATAAACCGAAAATCTTGAGCAATCTATATCTCTAAGTCATTGTGAATTATTTTTATTGAAGGAAGATCAAGTATATTGATAAATAACTCAAAGTGATATTGTTCTACAATCTTACAAACTCAAAACTCTTGTAAAATCATACATTCTTGTTGTATTCTTGTTGTCAGTGATTGTTGGAAGCAAGTTGTGCATTCAAGAGGATTGTTCTTCGCACTTAGTGTTGTTGGACCTAAAGGTTTTAAGAGCCTTTGGTCTCCCTATAGGTTAGATAGTAGGCTTCACCTTTGGTGTGAATAGGCTTACGATATTTCGACTATAATGAAATCTCTTGCATGTTATAAGGGACTGAGTACTTTGATTGTGAGGGAAACCAGGATACATCCTTGTGTTCTTTAATTTTCTGTTTTTATTGCTTTCATCACAACATAACCAAAAGGAAAGAAACACTTATAAAACTTCATATACCAAACCAGAAAATTAGTACAAGTATTCATAAACGGATAAATTTTTAAACACCTAACTCACCCCTCTTAGGCTACTTGATACTACCTAGTCCTCTTAGGGCGATAGATGATTTATCTTGAGTCTCCTCCCGGATTTTAGCGACCTCCTTCATCTCCTTCAACTTGGTCCTGAGCTCTCAAAGCCCAACCTTTGAGATTGACCGAGCTATGAGTAAGAAGCCGCCATCTCACGCGCCCGTATCATTTGCAAAAGCCTCCTTTTTGGACGAACGATCCATTTCTTCCAACAAGAGGGACTCTGCCCGAGGCAAAATCACGCTCGTATTTTCGAAATAGGTTTGGTCGTGCCAACAGAGAGGACGATCAAATTTCCCCTTGCCTCTCTCCCCGGTCAGATCCACCATTCCATCAACTCTAACCGCATTGTTCCTAGAAGGCGTTTGTTGAGGGGAAAGAGCCCCGACCGCCTGACTTGTAGATGAATTCCCCGGACCAGAATTGTAGGCAACCCCTGGTTCATTCGGTGACCCCATTCCTTTCCCTTTCTTCTTCTGCAGAAAATTTTGAGAGATACGTTCTTGCACGGGATTCACCCTAGCTGCAACAAAAAGAACTCACATTAGGATCAGGCAAATCTAAAATCATCCAGCTATCACATAAAAAGAAGAAGATGCACAAATATTAAATGGCAAGGTATCTACCCAGATAAGCCTTAGGATCTCTGCTAATGAGGAGATCCCTCACATTGATAAGTGAAGGTTCAAAAACATAACCCCCATCATCTTCCACAAGCTATATTCCCCTCGTCCCATACGTTGGACAAGAGGAAGACCCTCGACATAAGATGACAGCACACCAAGACTGACCATATCCTCATAATCCAACCCCTATTTGGTCCACACATACTAATCAACATTTCGCCCGAAATGATCCTCTTTCCAATGAAAATTAAACTTAGACACGAGCTGGTACACATGCTCCCCTCGCACGTTCATCTTCGGAGAACCATCCTCCTTGACGGTTGGAGTCCTTGTAAACCCGTTGAAAAGAGCCCATTTCGAGATCGGTCGGACTAACATATACCTATCCTTAAAAATTTGAATGACTTTGTAAGGTTTAAAAGCTTCCCATTCGTTGTCGAACACCCACTCCATCTATCTCCCTTTATCTCGAACCCCTTTAGAGGTAGAAGATATGACAAAATAAAGAGAGGTTAGCACCTATATCCAAATATTCACATAAGATCTCAAACGCCCTGATAAAGGCTATCGCATTAGGATGAAGTTGAGAGGGAGCCAAACGAAGGTGGTCGAATACTGCCACTTGCAAATCAGTGAAGGTTAGAATCCCAAATTGCAAATTCTTGCAAGTTCCAACCAATAGGTGTCATTCTAACATGTTCTAAATATCATTTAGAATTTTTTTTGAAACTTCAAACCCTCAAAAAAAACAAGCCAAAATCAGTTTGCTCCATAAATCATTTCCAAAACTCATAAAATGCAAATTTGAGCCATAACTTCCAAACTCTTAATTCACTTGTGCTTGTTATAATTTTTCACTTCAAACACCTTCTATACATCATATAGAAGTAATCCAAATCATCATTCCATCATCAAACATAGAATCATGAAAATCGATTCTCACTTCAAGTAATCGAATTGGACTTGGTGTAATAATCCGCATATTTCAAACCAAGGTAAGTATACTAATACCTATTTTATGATTATGTAAAAATCCAAAAAATATTTTCTTTTTTAATTATATTTTTATTAAGTCAAAAATGAGACATTTTAAGTATTCTTAATACTTTTCAAAAGATGTTTTCTTTCCAATTTTCAAACTTAAATCTTTTTTTCAAAACTTCTTGTGAATACCCTTCACTTTTCAAAACCATTTTCAAAACCTCCTAAAAAACACTTTCATAATTAAATTTAAACCCCATCCAATGTCGAGTGCATTTTCAAAACTCTTTCACAATAAAAATCCAAGTATTTAAATCGTTGGTTGCTAGACTAATTGTTTAAATACTTGTGCAAAATGGACTCCTAGTCTTTAAATCGTTGGATGCTAGTCTAGTTGTTTAAAAGCTTCAACAATGTGAAACCTGCTTCACTTCACTTTTCACAAGAAACCTTTTGGGATGATAGACACTGCTGAGCATTGAGCTCCTCTTGTTTCTAGTATTTGAATCAGAGGATGCTAGTCCTATTGTTCGGTACTTTTCATCCACCTAAAATCAATTCAACTCACTCAAATCTTTCTCGCTCATATGCGATCATCAAACTCTTTTCCGATAAAGAGGGTGCAATAGTGCCCAAATACGAGCGAGGACTTAAGCTTTTCAAACAAAAAAACAAGTCCTAGTTCAAAGCATTTGAATGTCTAAATGCACCATTTTTCTTATAAAATCAATGCAACCAATTAAAGCCTTTTAAGAGGAACTACGGAGTTTTGACTTTCCCATTGCACAAGGAATATGAGGCACACGGTTCAAACCGTACAAACTCAAAATCATAATAATAAATAATTTTTTTTGGTATTCATAATTTAGCAATAAACACACACACAAACGTAGAATTAAATGGGTCCCATCGAGATTTATGGATGTGGGTGCTAACACCTTCCCTTACATAATCACTTTCATCCCACTTTTTGGTCACGAGACCGCCTTATCCATTGTTTGGGGTTTTATCTATATTTTCCTTGCTTTTTCTAATAAATAAAAAGTTATGATTTCACTATTTTTTGAGAATTAAAAGATTTTTGAAAATCGAGTTGCTTTAAATATAACTTCACTGGGAATTTTTGAAGCGTAGTTAACCTAATTTAGTTCTTCGCTTGTGTGTTTATTTTTGGCTTTGATATTTATACTATCCTAATGATATATTTTAATATTGGGGTATTTATTGGTTATGGTTCATAGATGCCCAATACCCGTGCTTCTAGGAAACATAAGTTTAGAGTGGTTGAGTAGTTTAGGTCCATTGACATTCCTGTTTTTGATCGACAGGAATACCACAACTTAGAGTTGTATTTTATGGGGATTGTTGCAATTGTATAGTGGACAACAATTTCTAGACGAATGGCCTACAACTCTAAGTATTAGGATGTCCAAATCGAGACCAACCGCTTTCAAAGGATTTTTTGAGTATCCTTTAAGAGCTGCTTTTGAGTATTTTGAAAATACTATCGCGATGATAATATTTTTAAAGGGATCTCGAGTCTCGAAACATTTAGCAAAAAACACTAGAACCAACCTTGTTTGGGAATTGTGGGTAGACGCTAAAACCATGTCCACTGCCTTTTAAACCCTTGTCTGCCTAACTTATATGACTTTTGCGTGATAACATCAATATGTATCGTGATCACATTGCATTCTTACATGCATTACCATCACATTGCATTCTTACATGCATCACCGCCATATGGCATTCTTATATGTATTACCGTCATTCTTACATGCATTACCATTACATTACGTTTGCATTCTTTAATGCATTGCCATGCATTCCATTTTCACCAGAAAAGCTCATTTCATCTCTTCTGTCAAGAAATATCAAACTGTCTACTCGACGCACGCTCAGAACTCCAAGGATGTCTCAGAAGGCTATAGACGAGCTTCAACGTGGTCAGGAACTATTGAAGGAAGAAGTTAAGCACTTGAAAAGTCAGATGAGTCTGGTCATGGATCTCTTGCAAGTTGTGCTGAAAAGAGAATGCCACACCACACCAATCTCCGCAAGTTTGGTTGCTGCTCTATCATCTGATGTCTCCACGAGTCAAGGACATCCACACGTAGCGAGCTCTCCAGTTCGAAATTCTCTACCGAGTATCATCTCGGCCTTCACCTTCAAGATTCTCGACAACAAAGAATTGCTTACTCCCCATCAAAGAAGAAGGGACTAAATCAACAGATTAACTCGCATTATCACCGATATGCTCAATAGATATTCAAAGCCAATCCCGATCATATTCTCAACTATTGCCTTACTTGATTCAGAGCGTGTTGTGATACCAAGGGAATTGAAGGCACTGTGTTGCTAAAGCGTGGTTTGATGAGAGTGTCAGATGTAAGCTTTCATGACTATCAGGACATGAAACCGAGTTTTGTTTCGCTTTCAAATGCACAGCTCAAGAGCTAATTGATGATAAGATTCTCGCTTTTTCAAATGTAATGGATCGAGCTAGACATTTGCTTGCAAGGTCTAATCACAGCAATTTTGAGGAACTTCCAAAACTCATTGGGACAATTGCTTGCCAAGAGGGAGTTGAGACTTTAGAGTAGTGATGAAGTAGACCAAATGGTCACTTTAAAAGGTGGTAACCTTCAAGAGATATCTCAAGTTCTAGTAAAGGGAAGTCGGTTACAACACCAACTCATTATCTCCATTACCATCTTTCAAATTTTTGCATCAACAACTTTTGTTTGATCTTCCTCAACTTCGTAGTCGAACTCTCAAAATCAAATCGCGCCTCGGAATAACCGGAAAGAAGGGAGGTTCTTGATCCAATTCTAGTGACTTACAATAACTCGCCATATCTAGTTCAAAATTCATTGGTGGTTCCAAGTTTCTTAACTCCACCAGTTATTCCTGCTTGGTTATGATCATAACGCTGATGTGGATACCATGATGGAACAGTAGGCCACCAATGTAGGATTGAAATCCTTACAAAGCCAAAGTTCAACAATGATTGACCATAAATACTTGACTCTTCAAGGAATCTGTTTGTGAATGGCACCTCTGTATCAAGTGAACGCCAAGACTCAATGAAAGTCATCTAAATCAATAAGTCAGGCGGAGCTCAAGTCTCCTCAACAACGATACTTTATTTCTTTAACGATTTTCATCTTGTTTAATTGTTTAAACTTTGTTTGCATGTAGAAACTTGTTTGTTTATCTTAATGCAATGAATATGTTTGTCTTAGTAATCCATTCGTTGTCACCAATCCATTTGTTATCACTTTAATTGATTGACGAGCATTTTGATACTAACGTTACCGAATCTTCGCCAGGCAAAGATCGGAGGCTATGACGATGATTAAAATGTCAGTCTCTAGTCGGTGCTTTCAAGCAACCCTACTAATGATGTACAGGCCTTGTTTCAAATCCCCAAACACCGAGTTATATGAGATAGACCTTCGTTAACCCTTGAGCTCTTAAAGTAGGAATTCTTTTCTTTTCTAAAAAAACTTTCATTTTAACCTATGGACGGTAGTGTTCATTAATCGATCGAGCTGCTCAACTCATCAAGAGAGTATGCATTTAAGGATACAACAATGGTTATCCTTCAAAAGGTTGGGAAAGGTGAAAACCACAGAGGCTCTAATTCTCCATCTATCAATAGTGTGCATCAAAGGAGAATGATACCATGTGGGTATCTCTCGCACATCATAAAGGTCAAATGATGACTACACCACAATGCTTATCCTCATCTACCTAAGGACTCGTAGATACCACCACTTTAACAAATTGAATTCCCAGTAGATACTTAATGTCACAGAAAATGTTATGACACAAGATTCTATACACCGCTGACAACTACACAAGAATATAGAGCAAGAATAACACAATAAGTTGTTCACCTTCGGTTCTAACAAACCTACGTCTGAGGCCAAGCTGTGGAGGAAATTCACTATTAGTAGTATCAATTTAGAGTTAAACTCACCTGCTATAACTCCTCACTTAATCCCTACCCAATGACACTTCAACCTAAGTCCTACTTTAGATCCTAGTTCTTACTCCCTCAATCACCGCAGGATATCAACTTATTGAATAATTGAATTGTGAAGACATCAATAAAATATCTTGATCTTGCTCAAAACTTTAATCAAGAGACAAACATCGTATTAAAGCTTTGAGTGATAAACACCTTACAACAAATCCTAGTCCAATGCACTTATCAATTGATAGTTGCTTGCTCACAAGAGAAACTAGAATTACACAATACCAATCTGTTATTAACCTTAACAAGACACAAACAAAGCCTTCAATGTCTTCAATGGAATCTAGAGGCTATCAGAGAGAGGGTTGAATTCTTTATATAGAATAAATTCCTAATCTTCGCTATTTCCATAAAGATAGCTATGGTTTACTTAATTCTCTCCTAAAACATGGTTTGTTCAACAACCAATTTAGGTTTAATTAAGATTAACCTAGCAGCCACGTGAGCATGCTTTCTAATAATGTAAAACATAAATAAATGTCAAACAAACTTTTCGGATCCTGAAATGGATTTTGTGGTTAAAGCGGTATTGGCGTTGGTAATATTTTGATGGCCTTTTGCTTCCCTGCTCGAAGCTTTTACTATCCTTGTC
>CM038794.1:45957315-46039888 GCA_021764765.1 Vicia sativa | reverse complement strand
ACTACGACAACGATCTAAAATTCTGGTCGAACATTGTCCATGCTTGGGCATGAGTGAAAGCCTGATACCAGACCTTGGGTATAAAATTCCATTCCTTGGGAACCTTGCAGTAAATAGTGCGAGCTCGTGCTCAAATACATGATACCGTATCTTTTGCTGTTCTAACAATAATTATGGAACCTATTACTTAAGGAAAGCGATGAATCTTATACTATTCTCCATCAAGACATGCCTATTAATTTTGGAAGGGTGATGAGATCTGGATTCAACATAAAGAAGAAAGGGATACATTTGAATCTCGATTGCTATGCAAGTGAGAAAAAGAGTGTTGGAGATGTGAAGCTACTTCACGAGGAACAAACATTAAGACCTATGTCAACACAAAGAGGAAGTGCCCATGGGAGGCATAAGCACTAGAAATTTTACTTTTGTACTTGAAATTTCTTTTGTATTTACTAATCAGGACTAATAGAAAGTTTGTTCATGCTTGTTTACCAAATTTAAATTCTAAGGTCCTTGAAAACATTCGTTTGCATAACATTGCATATCATAGCATATCATAGCATATCATAGCATACTATTTTATAGGTGCTCTACAAGACCGATTTTCTTATTCTCTCGCTGTTGGTTAAGTAGAAATGGCTCTCGAACAAACATCAAGATCTCATTTCAGAATGCTCAATTCAAGAGATGTTCACCAACTTGGCCTAAGGACAAAAAGATGCGAAAGAGCTCATTTCATTGGTATTCTCGACATGGGGAAAAGGTTAAAGGTCGGTCAAGGTGGTTAGATAACTTGAATTCTCAAGAAGGCGGAGGCGGAAGGAAGGAAGTGTGGGATCAATGAAGGAATCCATCATGGGTCTCGAGGAAGAGAAAGAAGACTATGTGGTGAACAATATCCTCGACGACAACGATAAGTATAAGCAACGAAGACCCGTTTGAATATTGTGGAAATCTGAAAATGTTGGGACTAAACTTTGATAACAAGTTTGGTTCTGGGTGGTCATTCCCATGAGTTCAAGGTCCCTTTTAAAGTATGATGGCATTTCTTGTCTGAAGCTTACAGAGTCTATGTTCGAATATTCAACCGCTGCTTTCTTGAAAAAAAGTTGTGGATGCATTTATTTCAAGAGTTTACGGAGCATAGTTAGAATGGTATTACCAACTAGAGAATACTCACATTTATACGGGATGATATGGAAGATGCTTTTACAAAGCGGTTACAAATATAACGATGAATTAGCTGTGTATGCAACTTCATAATATGTCTATGGACCATGATTGAAAGTTCAAGAGTATGCCCAAAATGGAGATCTAGAAGGTAGAGTTCCACCACCCTTGTCTAATAGCGAGTTGGTTGACATGTTCATGGGAGCGATGGGTCCATCCTTAAATCATCGATTGGAATTTCTCGATCAGTTCTGTATTTGATACTATGAGGAGAACATATTGAAATTTGGAATCAAGGTGGAAAGATTCAAGTCGAGACATCTTCAAATCTTTGAAGATCTTTTAGTGGGACAAAGAAGCCAATGTTGTGTATGGTCGGAAGAACCTGGTGACCAGTGATCACCATCGATCTTTGGAAATCACGATCTCGATCCGCGCGGTGCCCTCGACAAGACAATGCGTAGATAGAACATGCAGAAGATAGTTTCACAGATCAACATGCCATTATCTTAAGCATTACAACACACGTTGAAAGAAGATTTGATTACTTTGAGAGATCCTCCTTAGCATGTGTAACACGGTGGCTGACTTTGTAGGTTTACGTATACCGCAAATGTCGGGATAGCAGAGTCGCCACCGACTTTTCTTTTATCAATTAAGGGAAGGTGAAAAGAGCGGAAAAGACCTTCATTAGATTACGAGTAAGGAAAGGTTATGAAAGGGAAGGTATTAGCACCCTTTCCATCGTGAATTATCTACAGACTCTTAGTTAACTCTTAGATCACTTTAAAATTGTGCTTTCGTGTGTTTGACAAAGTGTTTTGAAAAGGCATTTCGCTTTGACTTTGTAATGATTCATGTGGGAATGTATACAAAGTGTTCGGAAATGTTCGTTTTTGAAGGTTTTGAACTTTGACAAAGTGTGAGTGCAAAGTATTTTGATAGAGCAAGCAACTAAAGTCTTATTACCTACTCAAATTAGTCGTTTTCATGTTATTTCGTTCCTTTAGAATAGCGCTATCCATACCATTAGTTGGTAGTAACCCTATTGTTGGATGTGGCGGGACATTCGAGGACATCGTATGGTCATAGAAAGCAAGCTGGTAGAAAGTATCTAACACGTTCGAAAGGACTATCATCATTTTTCGTGGCGACAATCGAGGGTCAGATCATGTATTGGAGGCGACACCGTGAGTCTATGATCTTTGTATCGAAGGAAATGATGATTTGTTTGAAAGCAACGGTGCTAGGATACCTCATGTTCGAGGGACATGACCATTTGTATAAGTAAGGCATCGAGAATTACCTAAAGTGCGTGTGTGAAAAGTGTGTTGAATTCAGATATGTTATCTTGAAATAGAGTGAGCTATTGTTCAATTTTATCTTGCCATACGCTAATTACTAGCAGTTTATAGGGTGCGGAAAGTAAAATCAGGAAGTATAAGGTGTGGGAAGATAAATCATACGCTATTACATGGCTTTGGGAATACATAATTTAAACTTGCGGAAAATAAAAGCCCTAATTAAAACTATTACATCCCATAAGCAATTACATAATTGGAAAAAAGAAAAGCGGTAAAAGAAATCGTCCAAACGGAATAACACAGTGAAAAGATGAGAAATCGAATAAATCGAATAAGAGGAAAATGTTAGTAAAAATAATAATTTTTAAATGAAAAAATATTTCATGCTGGAAATAACATTAATATGCTAAAATAATTTTTGGGATTTTTGGAATTAATTTAATAATTAAAAACTAATTAAAAGTGATTAAAATGTAAATTAAATAAAATTAAATATGCATGCAAAATAATATTTTTAATTTTATAAATTAAATAAACATTTTCTGAAAATAATGTAAAAAGAAAAATATTTTTGGTGTTTTTAAATGCATGATAAAAATTATTGAAAAAAATTAAAATGCATGAAAATATAAAATAAATATGAAAATAATTAAAAAGTTAGAATTGTAAAGGAAGAAAAACAAATGGTCATGGTGAGAATCGAACTCGGGACCACCTTATCCTAAAGCCGCCCTTGCCAGGCAGTGTACTCTTTGTTTGGAAACAAAGGCGAGTGAGAAAGAACAAGTGTCATTCCTGACGCATCGTCCCGCGCAACTTCATCTTCTTGATTCAAATTACGGGAATTTTCGTCGGCTTTGGTTCGACGCTATTGTAAATTCTAAAATCCATACAAAGCAATATAAATTCAATTCAAAGGCATGGTTGATTGGATTCATCATTCTAAACATGATGGTGGTATTAGTTTTGTCAATTTATCCTGTTAGTGAGATCCCAATTGACCATGGAACCCTAGCTATGGTAATTCGATTCGACCATGAAAATTCAATCAAACTATGCGAGAGAAAGCTTGCAAACTTCCATCTAAACACAAAACAACCACAAAACATGTTAAGTGCATGAATGATAGAAATCGAATTTTGAAAAAGAAGAACAAACGATTACGGTTTTCGTGTTTTCTTGATGGTTTTGGATGATGTAAGAATGCGGATGATTCTAAACAACAGGAACAGATGGAATGCTCGAAATTGTTTGAAACGAAGCTAGAACCAAAATTGCTAGTTGCTTGTAAGCCACGGTTTTTAGCTTGAATAGGGTTTCTCGATAATTTTCTACCCTAATTCGTGTGGCGTATTGTATATATATAGTAGATGGAATTGAGCTAATTTGAGAAAGAATCAATCATCGATCAATGCAAAATATATTTGATTTTGTACCAAATCAAATTTTCTCTTTTTGATCAATTTCAATTAAATTCTTGCCATATCCATCAAATTTCGAAATTTGCTGGCTTTATTGAGTTGCTTGGATCTCAAGGAAGAAAATCAATTTTGCAATTATTTTTGATTTTATACTTTATTTTTGAATTTAATTTGCATTTAAATGAATAAAATACAATTAAATAGAAAAATAAAATAAAATTCGTGGAATTGGGCTTGGATATTCCTAATTGTATAAGGAACAAGTTTGAATGAAGAAAAGTAAGCCCATTTGCAAAATTTTGGATTTTAGAAGTATCTCTTTGTGCACTTCTTTAAAATTGCCCAACTTGTGAATGGTGTATCTTGCTCAATTTTCCACATTCTTGAGTGTTCTTGGACTTTTGGAAAGCTCAATAGTCCTCTAACCAACCTCTTTGGTTTCATCTCAATTGGAGTTTCCATGCTCAATATATCTTCAAAACAAAAGGTTGACTTTTGTTGACTTTGAAAAGGACCATGTTTTGATCCATACCTTTCAAATGAAGCATTTTTGAACATTCTTGTGAGACATGAAGTTGTAGAGAATTGAATTTCCTTCAAAACAAAGGTTTGGAAAAATTTACGAGAAAGTATGAAGAAGTTATGCTCGGTCCAAAGTTTGGTTGACTTTTCACTAAGAAACCCTAATTTAGAAAGTTTGACTTTTGAGCAAATCTTGAGTTTTCTTGATGAATCATGATCAAACCTTGATCAAATGATGAATGTAACTTCAAAATGAGGATGTTGACCAAAAATTATGAAGTTTGTTATGTTGACCACATTTGACTTTTTGTCCAATACAAGTGATTTCGACCATCGAAACATTTTGGGAAACTTGACTTGTGAGGCTTGAAACTTGTCATGGAGAATCTTTGTATGAGGAGGCATGATAACCATTTGAGATGTTGGAAGTCCATCTTGATCCGAGAATTGCCAAACCTAGTTTGGGTTGATTGTCTGAGGAGGGTTCGTCGATCAACCTTTGAGGAATCCTTGAGTATGGATGTATGGAATGTCTTGAGAAGATGGAGGAAAATTTTGGGGTATGACAGCTGCCCTGTTCAATTTCTTGTCTTGGAAGGAGTTAGATGGCACGTTCACCTTCGTGACACAGGTAGAAGATGATTGAACACTCGAGTACACGAACTTGCACTCATTTGGTGATGATGCGGAATGAGCTTCTGATGCCATTTGGAGAAGGCGGAGACCTTGATGGGGAATGAGCCATACGCTAGACTCGAGGTTGTTGATAGGAGAATTGGCAGGGGATGGGCTTAAGATGCCATCTGGAAAGATCAATCTTGGGGAGTGAGCCATACGCTAGGCTACGTAGATGTCCTGAAATGGGAGCATGGGGATGGGCTTAAGATGCCATCCGGAGGTCACGTTAGACTTTGTGCTCGTCTTTGAATGAAGTTGTTGGTTTGTCTTTGGTTTTAACGAAATATCGGCGTCGAAAGTGGAGAAATGTTGATAAGTAGTCGGAGATGGGCTTAAGATGCCATCAAACAAGCGGAGTAAATCACGCTAGACTACGTAGTTCTTTGTTTGATAATTAGAAGGAGTCGAATAGATCTTCGTCTGATTACTACGAAGGGATGGTAGTTGGCGAAGTGTGGACGGTTTCACATTGTACGCGGGTGTTGGTCCTTGCACATTATCGGAGATAACTTGTGATCGTTGGGATAGGGTTTCCCATACGGCGGGCATTAATCACGGATCCGTTGTGGGGAGGACAACAAGGGTGGTTGTTCGATAGTTTTCCGTCGGATTGGTCTTAATCACGGACCGGTTGTCGGAGGACAACTAAGGCGATCGTTCGAATAGTTTTCCGTGACGGATTCGGTCTTAATCACGGACACATTTGCGTCGAAGCGACTTTCACCTACTGGAGAAAACAAGAAACTTTGATAGGATATTGATTAGTCTTATGCAAGTATGATGCATGATGATGCGTATGAATGACATATGCATATATTATGACTTTATGAAATGTATGAATGATAGATGTTGTGGTATTTCAAAACATATCCATCTTGAAGAAGATGAATATTCTTCTTGGAGATTTCGACTTACGTTTGAAGATCACGAGATCCACGAGAAGAGAAAACTTTGATTCCTCGGTGCCTTTATCGACCAAGTCTTGAGCCTAGATATAGTTGAGGATGGTAGAGATATCTTGTCAAGGATCTTGTATATAGACCACATTGGAAGAATCTTGGGGTACTCTACGGGGATTTTAAATGTAAATCTTCTTTGAGTAGTTCTTTGAGGCCAGGTTAAAAGGATGCAGGAGCCGTTGTAATCTCATTGAGGAGTAAAAAGATGTGGAGTTTCCTCGGTGCACTTATCGACCAAGTTTGGTATAGACACTAACTCTTTGGGAAGGGAATTGTTGAGAGATATCGGTTGGGGATGAATACCTCATTTGAGGATGCAATATTCTTGCTTTCGAGAAGATGAGTGTAATCGGCCAAGTTGAGTGGAATCCTTTGCTTGGGACGGCGTGTACTGGCTGGGGAAGGTTTGTAGTGAGCAACACCTTTGTGAGGATCAATGCTCTGCGAGTGTTTGGTGACTTTGTCGTCATCTCATTTCACGGGCACATGTGCAATTACTTTCGTTATGTTTCGCATGTTTGTGAATAGATTTTTATAGTCGGATGCATACAATCATTCAAAGCAAACATTGGACTATCTGAACAATAACGACAAAATTGTAAAGAGAAAGAAACTTATATTTATTTGAAATGTGGCGTGTGGCCAGTGGTTTATACCTGAGAAAGGTAAAAGCTCGTGGAAACAATCTAGTTAAGTTCCAACTATACTGGTACTCATATATTTCAACTATCTCATCTCCTTCTTTGTCGGTGAAAGTGAGTGGATTGATTTTGCCATTTGAATCTTGAATGCTTTGATAGTAGTGAAGTAGGTGATCGGAATGAGACATGATGCGTTAAATCCACTAACTTTTGCCTAGACCGCCGCTTTTCGGGTTTCGATCTAGGGATACCACTTTTGCCCAGCCGCCTTTTAGTTTTCGACTTGCACGGTGGCACATTTTTTGTGCATATATCCTTAACTTTTGCCCGAACCTTTTTGGTTCACGGGATGCCCTTATTTTTGCCTAGGTCGATCGACCTAAGCGGGTCTCTTTATCGTAGTATTTTTGACCATGTCTGCATTCACGGGGTGTGGGAAGTCTTCACCATCCATGGTGCTAAGTATCGTAGCTCGGCCGAGAAAATCTTGTTGACTACAAGCGGTACCTCATAGGTGGGAGTCCATTTACCCACAGGATCACCTTGTGGAAGAATGATCGCTTGACTACTAGATCCAGAGCTTGGTAGACTCGATTGTGACCTTCTTGTTAAATGCTCTTATCATTCGCTTGATAGATCTGTCCATGGCGGATGGGCCAGTCGTTCTCATAAATCAAGTTAATCTGGTCGGTGATGCGGATCGATCGTCTTCGCCTAATTACGTGTCTGGAGGACTACGGTTGAGGTGTTGAACCTCGATGGGTAGGGCCCTTCCATGCGTACACAAGAGAAGGGGTTGCCCTGTTGATGTTATCTTGTAGTCACGATAACCATGAAGAAAATGGTAACATCTCGTGCCAATCTTTGTAAGCCCTTGTCATACATGTAATCTTCTTAATGTTCTTGTTGGCGGCTTGCCTGCGCCATTCATCTTAGGCCGATAATAAGAAGAGTTGTGATGCTTGATCTTGGCTGCGTGCGAGTTCGGTGATCATTTGTTGTTGAGATTAGAGCCGTTATCTGTGATAATCCTTTCGAGAGGTGTAATACCGTGAGATAAGATTGTGTTTAATGAATCGAGCCACGACATTCTTGGTAACGAGATCGAGCGAGGGCTTCTACCACTTGGTGAAATAATCAATTGCCACGAGGATGAAACGTATCGTTGGGCGTGGGCTTGATTTCTCCAATCATGTCAATGCCCACATTGCAAAGGCCAAGGAGCTGTTAGAACATTCATAGGTCTTTGGAGGTACATACACTTTGTCGGTGTCGTCGGCATTTGTGACAAGATCGGCGTGCGGTGACAATCGACTTCCATGGTGGACCAATGTAACTTTGTTCTCAAAATCTTCTTAGCCATCGTATGACCATGGAGTGGGTACCAATCTTGTAGCCGTGGCTCTTCCATGATCGCTCATTTGTTTTCCGGTCTGCGATGGAGTAAGCACAATCGTGGTTAAGCTTGTATAAGATGTCGTTTACGAGGAAAATTTGGATGCAAACCTTCTCAAAAACTTCTTATCGTTGTGAGATGCCCTGCGGGATATTCACGAGTCTCAAGATACTTCTTCAGTCGTAGTACCAAGGTTTCTCTTCGCATCAAGTTCATAACGATATGTTGGTTCATCGAACTTTTCAACGATGATGCGGGGAGCCTCGTTGTGTCGACCTTGAACATGGGCGACATAGTAGCCAGCGTCCATGTTGATTCTCTTCTCGTGGAATGTGATTGAAAGTGATTTCTTGATGAGGATCAATCTCGAACATGCTCTCGATATGGAATGAGATTAGGATGCTTCGTATCCGCTCATATGTCTGGTGATCACTAAAATGAGTCTCCATACACTTGTGAATTTGATTCTTAGGTCGATAGCAGCTTTAATACCATGATGCCGCTTCGTACTCGGCCATGTTGTTGGTGCAATGAAACATAATCTGGCGGTGAAAGGCGTGTGTCCACTTTATAGATGATGTAATGATGGCGCCAATGCCATTGCCAAAGTCGTTTGAGGCTCCATCAAAGACCATGGTCCATCGGGATCCTTGTTCGAGGTCCTTCTTAGGGCACAGTTCTTCATAATCGATAACTAGTAAAACATCTTCATCAAAATTGACTGCATAGGCCATAGTCATCTAAACGATGAGCCAAATGATCGGCTACTCACTTCCTTTGATTGCTTTAAGGAAGTGTCTTTGGATGTCATACTCGGTCAAGATCATACGCCATCTTGCTATTCTTGGGAGGCGGTTTCTCAAATATGTATTTTATCGGATCCATCTTGGAAATCAACAAGGTGGTGTGAGTCGAACATATCTTGTCTTGGTCGGTGACAGCCCGAAGCATGACGCAAGTTTTCTCGGGGCGTGGTATCTTTTTCCGAGTCGGTAAACTTTTGCTGAGTAGTATATTGCATGCTCTTGACGGACTCGTCATGTTGCCCACGCTTTTACATTGAGTTTTCTAACTTTGTCAAGTACATGATAAGAGTCTTCCTTCCTGACATCGGAATGGGAGGATTTTGTAGGTACTCCTTGATTTTGTCAAAAGCGATCATGTCGTTCCATTCTACCACTTGATCTTTCTTAAGTAACTTGAAGATTGGCTCACAGTGGCGATTAAATGTGCGATGAATCACGAAATGTAGTTCAAGCGGCCCGAAAAACCTCGACTTCCTTCTCGGTGCGGGGGTGACATCTCTTGAATCGCTTTAACCTTGGCAGGTCAACCTCGATACCTTTACGGTAACAACAAACCCTAGGAGCTTTCAGGATCGACCCCAAAGTGCACTTGTTAGGATTAAGTCTCAATCGCCTTCTTGATCATCAAAATAGTTTACCGCAAATGATCAATGTTCTTCTTGATGCAGCATTCGAGCTATCATGTCGTCGGCGTAGACCTACATCTCGTGATGAATCATGTGGAATAATAATGTCACATAACGCGATAAGTGGCGCTGCGTTCTTATTGCCGACAGCATAACCTTATAGCGAAAGTGCCCCCGTATAGCAAAGTAGTCTTCTCCATGTCTTGAGGCCATTTTGATTTGATTATGGAGGAAGCCATCCATGAAGGAGAGAACTTTATCTTTGGCGGTGTTGTCAGCAAAACATCAATATGAGGAAGTGGGAAATCGTCTTTTCGGACTAAGCTTTGTTCAAATCTATATAATCCACACATTAATACCTTACCATCCTTCTTAGGAACATGCACCACATTGCAACCTTGTGGATAAGTAGCGACTAAAACCGGCATTGGCGCTTCATAACCGGCTGATTTTCTCGACATCTCGGGGCGCATCGCAGACCTACATTTCATTGGGAAAACCTTCTTTTGTGTTAATCGGTGTACCACAATATCAATGTCTAACAGCATATCTTGGCAATAAGCAAAACCTCAATATAGTCTCGTAACATCTGACCAACCTTTCTTGATCTTGTTCTCGAAGACACTTACATCTTGATCTCTTTTACGTCTTCATCGATTTTAATTCACCACCTCGACTTGCTCTTCGTGTGGTTGTATAACTCTTCTTCTTAAATTGAACAAGTTCTCCTGGCCTTCACAATCTTCCTCACCGTCTTGGCTTGGTAGATCGGATTATCAGTCATATTTATGATAGCGCATTTTATTATCAACAGATTGGAGTGATTACGGTGTATCACGTTGGTGTGTGTAAGAACACATTTGAAGGGGTGATAAAGTAAAGAAAGACAACAATTGAATGCAAAAGTCCAACAATTTTATTGAATGAAAATATGCAAATGTGGATAATAACCTCACCAAGCGAGCCATGATGCCTCGGGCAATATAAAGGAAATTGGTATAGCGTCTTGACGGTCTTTGAGTCCAATGTCGGAGTTAGGAAGATCCATTTCTTGATCTTCGAAGCCGTTGTCATAGTCCCCTATAGCATGGATTCCACTACGGCTGATGGAAAGGAAGTTGGCGCGTTCGCGGCGTATCATCTTGACCCTTGATGGTGAAGCTAAAGCCAGTCTTATCGGTTGAAAGGAAGATCGAGGCTGTCCCAAATAGCACTACCTCGTTGTCGGCTTGAGCATCTTTGGTGAGGCCATCCTAAGTTTCCATAACCGAGGTAGTGGGAAGTCATGAGCCGCGACTCACGGGATTTTAAAAGCTTGAGAGTCTCGAATTCACCTTCTCCTCGGTATCGGAATGGTGTAAATGATTGACCATATATTCTTCTTGACATATCTATAACAACCTTCCTTTCCTGGGTACTTTAACTTAGATGCGGGTAGAAATGTATTGACCCATGTATCAAGAGGCGTCAAGTAAGCAGATAAGTGGTAGTTCCATGACAAAGAAAATGGAATCAAAAGTCTGAGCCGACTTTGAGGATGAACTCTCAAATCTTAGCTTAGAACCATCAAAAGCTCTTACAATAATGTCCCTGGTCTCGAGAACCAACCCTTACGTCATCAAAGCCGATCAAAAGCGGTCCTCGGAAGGATATTGGGCGAAAGGTATCCACAAGACATGAGATAATAGTGCCCTTGCATTCAATGAGATGATGCGGCTTTGTTATGTTTCTTTCAGGAAGAGTCAAATCAACATCGAGAAGCCTAGGCGGTTGTTGGCCGGTATGTCTGAACTTCAAACTGGTCGGTGGTAGTGTCTTGCGGCAGGCATTCTTGAAACAACACAGGCGTTAGCATGAGCCTCGAGCACAAGGCGAGCAAGCATGGAGATTTTGAATGACGTCTGTCCCCCATTCCTGACATTGTAGTCCTCTTTCTTGATAATCTTGTTTCCATCTGTTTGCAGGTGTCTTGATAACTTCCTTTGGTACTTGGTGAGGCGGGATGAGTCACTAGTTCTTTCCTCTGCTTGGGAATGGATTGAGCAATTTGGAGCAGTGGAGATGTCGGAGAAAACCCTTCCGATTCGGTCACTTACTTGATCAGATGATGTTGTCAATGTAGAGAATGGTAGCTTGGTGAATCTTCAAATGGTGGAGGGTCTTGCTTGACACCATGATAGTAAACATCGACTCCATAATTCAAGGATAGCCTTGTCGGAGGAATATGGGCGGTCTTGGAGAAGTAATGATGAGAGGTGCCACTCTGAGCCGCAGGATCGTGAGAGAAATCCTTATAGTATTAATATCGGCATAATCTTAGAAATCGTCACCCCATCCGTCGCCTTAACATCTTGATAGGAATTTTGTAGCTCTCGGGGAGCGATTGTACTTCACCATGTAATCATATTTTCCTTGGCTTCCCAGGTATCCCACCGAGATGGTGCGGTTCATTCACATCTCCGATCTTGACTTAGACATATCTTCACCACGAAACCGCGTAGGTGATTTCGGGAATAATATCACGGTTATCCATCATGCCTTTGAACCGTCTTCTCGACCAAGCCGACCATCCAGTGCGGATGGGCACCAGTGACAATTCTGGGCATCTGGATTGACAAACTTGTAAATTCTTCTTGGTCATGGGAGGAATGGTCAAGTCGTCTATGTTGAAATCATAAATATCGTGCCAACAACATTGGAACTCTTGTCATGGTTAGGCGTAGGCGTGTTGATCACATTCGGTCTCAGCGGAGGGAGGATCGAACTCGATCTTGCTTGATCATATCTTGAATCTTGTTCTTCAAGGCCAACAATCGTCGGTACTATGTCACAGGCTATTGGAATGGTAAGCACACTTAGCATTAGGATTGTATCTCGGAGGGGCGTGTTGACATTCGAGGAGGATCCTCAAGTAATCACTCTGCTTTCAACATGTGTTCGCGGGGCTTGCAATGATGTTGATCTTCGTAAACTATCTTAAGTAGCGCGTTACGGCTCTGCGTTGTCTCGCGAGGTTGTCTTGATCACGAGTTGGAATCACAAGCGCCCCACAGTTGAGCACGGTCGGTCTTGGCTCGGCTTTTACGACCATACATAGCATTAACTTCTTTCTTACCACAAAAGATCTCTTGACATTTGAAGATGACTCTTGAATCTTCCCTCTTGATACGGCTTCAATACGCTTTCGCTTTGTCAATATCATTTCGGTGAATCCGGCCAAAGGTTTCAATCGGATGATTAAAGAATGGGCTGTCGGTGTTCCATAAACATATCAACCAACTCCTATTGGACAGGGTGGTGAACTGCTGCTAGATCTCTCCTTACGAGCATACTCCTTGAACTTCCGTCACGACCCATAGACATGCTTTGTAGTTGCATGCTGGTGGGTGTCAATTCACATTGTACTCATACTGCCTATAGAAAGCATACTAAGTCACTCCAGTCACGGATCGGTCATTCTCTAGTGATAGTACCATTCAAGCGAGTTTCGGACAAACTCTCTTGAAAATAATGCATCCTGACTTTACATCATCAGTGTGGGGTTGATCTTTTGAACATAGGACTTCAAATGCGGCAGGGAAGACATGCCATCATACTTGGCAAAAGTAGGAACTTTGAACTTGGGAGGAATCACAACACAGGGAACAAGACTCGGATCATCAAAATTCAACAGGACATCTTGAGGTTCTCCACGACGTTGAGACGGTCTTGAAGTTGCTTGTACTTGTCATCTTCATCTGATGTATAGTCGGAGGCGATCTCTACCTCCTTCTTAGAGCTCACGGCTGGTCATCTTCATACCCTTGGCTCCCTCATTCTTGACACTTCCTTGAGAGAGCTCTGTCCGGCTAACCCTTTTAGGACCACCTTTGTAGCGTCGGCCCATGTTGAAGACCAACAACCTTCTTCTTTACATTGATGAGCTTCGGATCTTCTTGGCCTTGGACCAAACTAGTGAACATCATTGGCCGGGCATTACGAGCACGGAGATCCTTGACGGTGATTCGAGCCATTTACCTAAAATAAATAGCGAGAATGAGAAAACCAATCTTCAATGTACGTGATGCAATGTTATGCTATGCTATGTGATGTTTATCTGCGAATGCAATACAATATTTTCAAGGACCTTAGAGATTTAAATTTGTTAAACAAGAATGAACAAAAATTTATTAGTTCTCTTTTATTCTTTTCTTTTTAAGTACAAGAGATAGTTCAAGACAATAAAGAAAAACATATAAATCCTAAAGCTCTAAGTCTCCATGGGCGCTTCCTCTTGGTGCCAGAGTAGGCGTTGATGCTTCGCTCCTCGTGAAGTAGCTTTATCAACTCTAACACTTTCTTCTCACTTGCGTATGCCCAGGCTTCAAAGGTATCCCTTTCTTCCTTGAGCTGAATCCGGGATCTCTTCAAGTCATCAAAATCGGTGAGCATGTCGGGATGGAGAGCGGTATAGGTTTAATCACCTATAGCAGCAGGTTCCATAATTCTGGTAAAATAGGCGTGAATGGCATCATGAGGTTTTGAGCTCGAGCTCGCCTCCCATTTGAGGTAGGGTTCCCAAGGAATGGAGTTTGGTGCCCCAAAGTCTTGGTATCGATCTTCTTTACCATGCCCCCGTGTATAGACCTTGATGGTAATGGAGATCGTGATTGTAGTCTAACACAATATCTTGGAGAAGCGTATCATGAGGACCATCTCTTGAGCAAAACCAAGCTGCGTAGAGATAGAGAAGGGTTGTAAGTAATACCTCCTTATACCAAGTAGTGGTACATTGGAATTCTCCACAGCTCAATGAAGGTGAAGTCCTTTTGAGAGAAAAGACTCCAACGGATATCGAATGAGAGGTGACATTAATCTTTGAGACCGTCTCGACCTTTGTTCTTGGCCGATGGAGGAAGGTGCGAAAGAAACCACAGAGAAATGGTACACAATACATGAGAGTTCCTTGTCTCTTAGTAGTGCAGTGTGGAAAGAATGCAGAATGTCTCCAAGTAAGGTAGCGCAGAGTTGTGAGTAAGGAACAACTTGATGGCGTTGACATCTATGAATTGATCCGAGTTAGGGAATAGAACCAAACCATAGATTAGCAAGGCCACAATATCTTGAATGCATGGACACTCATAACTTTGAGGAATTCTCGGGCTTTCTTAATCAGAAACTTAGCAAGTAAACCCTTAACTCCACTTCTTGTTTCCCAATTGGCTTGAATGTCAGGCGCTTTAGGCGTAATCTTGATGCAATGTCTTAGTACCTAGGAACCTTTTCTGACCGATGAATGGCATTTGATCAGAATAAGTACCCCAGTAGCTTAGAACTCTTCAAGGTAGAAACCAAGCGATAATCTGGGAATGTAAAGCAATGGTGTTTCGGATCAAACAATTGGAATAGGACATGCATCATATCTTCTTTAAAGCGGAGATAACCAAATCAAGTAGATAACCATGTCTTTTGATGTTGGGCATGATCGGGAATCTACGAAACCAATTCTTTGAGTGAGAAGGTATACCGTAGGAAGTTGATTGAGAAGTCTTTCTAGAAGCCATAATACCTACAAAAGCAGGCAAAGATAAATCCTAGGTCCTTGAAATAGTTAGGAATGATATGCAATGCAAATGATGTCATGATGTCATGTTTGGCACCTGAAACAATTCACACAATGAGCCTAGGTTTAAGGCTTGCAAGAGGTATAGGTGATTACCTACCAAAATTTGAGTTGGTTCATCTGTCCTATAATAGTAACCGGTTCTAGGAATCTCACATCATTGATCTTTCTCGTAGGCGTTTATTTCAATACGACTACAGTGGTCGACCAGAAAATATCCCAAAAGTCTAATCTCGATAGGCGTAGCATCGGTATCAACCAACCTCGGTCTACACCAACCCGTGCATCTCACTACCTTCTAATGGCCAAGATGGGTCAATTAAGGTTCTAAAAGTTTAGTTAGTGCTTGATGACTACGGAAGCCAAATACTATCCTCGACTTGGAAATGAAGAGTATCGGGACATCAAAGTGTCACACACTAGCGTAGCCATCATGTTGACCGTTTGATATCGTCTAGCAGTCATGACGATTTATTACTACTTACCTAAAAACCCGGATCGGTGTAGGATCCCCCACAAATAATACCCAGTCAAGCGATAAAAGTGATCTAAAGAAATCCTAAAATATTCTCTCTTTAGGGTCTCTCCCCGTGATGCATGATTCGTAACACGGTGAAGCTGACTTTGTAGGTTTACGTATCGCAAATGTGCGGATAGCAAAATACCGACTTTTCTTTTATCAATTAAGGGAAGGTGAAAAGAGCAGGAAAAAAGACCCGTTAGAATACGAGTAAGGGAGAAAGGTTATGAAAAGGGAAGGTATCCCGCTTTCCATCCGTAGTTATCACGGGCTCTTAGTTGCTCTTAGATCACTTTAAAATTGCTACGTGTGTTTGACAAAAAGTGTTATGAAAAGGCATTTCGCTTTGACTTTGTAATGATTCATGTGAATGTATACAAAGTGTTGAAATGTTCGTTTTGAAAGAGTTTTGAACTTTGACAAAAGTGTGAGGTGCAAAAAGTATTTTGATAGAGCAAGCAACTAAAGACTTACCTACTCGAGAATTGGTCATTTTCATGTTATTTTCGTTCCATTAGAATAGCGCTATCCATACCATTAGTTGGTAGGTAACCCTGTTGTTGGATATGGCGGGACATTAGAAGGGACATCGTATGGTCATAGAAAGCAAGCTGGTAGGAAGTATCCTAGCACATCAGGAAGGACTATCATCATTAAGCGACAATCGGGGTCAAGATCATGTATTCGGACGATCATTGAGTCTATGATCTTTGTATCGAAGGGACAATGATGATTTGTTTGAAAAGCGGTGCTAGGATACCTCGTCGAGGGACATGACCATTTGTATTTGTAAGCATCGAGAGAAATTACCTAAAGGGTGCGTGTGTGAAAGAGTGTGTTGATTCAGATATGTTATCTTGAAAATTAGAGTGAGCTATTGTTCAATTTTATCTTGCCATACGCCTAATTACTAGCGATTTATGGGTGCGGAAAGTAAAATGGGAATGTAAGTGGGAAGATAAATCATCAGCTATTACGGCTTTGGGGAAGATACATAATTTAAACTTGCAGAAAATAAAAGCCCTAATTAAAACTATTACATCCATAAGCAATTACATAATTGGAAAAAAAGAAAAGCAGTAAAAAGAAATCGTCAAGCGGAATAACGTGAAAAGATGAGAAATTGGAAAATAGAAATCGAATAAAGGAAAATGTTAGCAAAAATAGATAATTTTAAATGAGAAAAATATTTCATGCTGGAAATAACATTAATATGCTAAAATAATTTTTGGGATTTTTGAGTTAATTTAATAATTAAAACTAATTAAAAGTGATTAAAATACAAAAATTGAAATAAAATTAAATATGCAACAAAATAATATTTTTAATTTTATAAATTAAATAAACATTTTCTGAAAATAATGCAAAAAAAAAAATGTTTTGGTGTTTTAAATGCATGATAAAATTATTGAAAAGAAATTAAAATGCATAAGAAATATAAAATAAAATATGAAAATAATTAAAAAGTTAGAGTTTGTAAAAGGAAGAAAAACAAATGGTCACGGAGAATCGAACTAGGACCACATCTTCCTAAGCCACGCCCTTACCGTGAGGCAGGCGTGTACCTCTGTTTGGAAAGCCGGAGCGGTGAGGAAAGAACAAGTGTCGTTCCATTGCACATCGTCCCATGAGCTTCATCTTCTTGATTCAAGTCACAGGAAATTTACGTGGCTTTGGTTCGACGCTATGACCCATAAATTCTAAAATCCGTACAAGCAATATAAATTCAATTCAAAGGCATGGTTCGATTGGATTCATCATTCTAAACATGATGGTGGTATTCGTTTTGTCCAATTTATCTATTTGTGAGATCCCGATTGGACCATGGAACCCTAGCTATGGTAAGTTCGATTCCGCCATGAAAATTCAATCAAACTATGCGGAAAGCTTGCAAAATTCCATCTAAACACAAAACAAACCACAAAACATGTTAAAAGTGCATGAATAGAAATCGAATTTTGAAAAAGAACAAACCGAATTAGGTTTCGTGTTTCTTGATGGTTTTGGATGATGTAGTGGGTGGATTCTAAACAACCCAAGGAACAAGATGGAATGCTCAAAATTGTTTGAAACAAGCTAGAACCAAGGCTGCTGAATTGCTTGTAAGCCACCAGATTTTTGAGCTTGAATAGGAGTTTCTCGGCCAATTTTTCTACTAATTAGGTGTGGCATGTATTGTATATATAGTAGTAAATTGAATTTGATTTGAGAAAGAATCAATCATCAATCAATGCAAAATATATTTGATTTTGTACCAAATCAAATTTCTCTTTTAATCAATTTCAATCAATTTCTTGCCATATCAATCAAATTTCAAAATTTCTTTGGCTTTATTGAGTTGCTTGGATCTCGAGGAAGAGAAAAATCAATTTGCAATTAATTTTGATTTTATACTTTATTTTTGAATTTAATTTGCATTTAAATGAATAAAATACGAATTAAATAGAAAAATAAAATAAAAATTCGTGGCATTGGGCTTGGATATTCCTAATTGTATAAAGACAAGTTTGAATGAAGAAAAAGTAAGCCCATTTGCAAAATTTTGGATTTTTAGAGTATATCTCTTTGTGCACTTCTTCAAAATTGCCCAACTTGTGAATGGTGTATCCTGCTCAATTTTCCACATTCTTGAGTGTTCTTGGACTTTTGGAAAGCTCTAAGAGTCCTCTAACCAACCTCTTTGGTTTCATCTCAATTGGAGTTTCCATGCTCATATATCTTCAAAACAAAAGTTGAATTTTGTTGACTTTGAAAAGGACACCCAATGTTTTGATCATACTTTCAAATGAAGCATTTTTTGAACATTGTTGTGAGCCATGAAGTTGTGAAATTGAATTTCCTTCAAAACAAGAGGTGGTGGAAAAATTTCTAAGAAAGTATGAAGAAGTTATACTTTCAGTCAAAGTTTGGTTGACTTTTCCTTAAGAAACCTAATTTAGAAAGTTTGACTTTTGAGCAAATCTTGAGTTTTCTTGATGAATCATGATCAAACCTTGATCAAATGATGAATGTAACTTCAAAATGAGGATGTTGACCAAAAATTATGAAGTTTGGTATTATGTTGACCACATTTGACTTTTTGTCCATCTGGTGATTTTCGACCATCGAGCAATTGCACGAGGAAACTTGACTTGTGAGGCTTGAAACTTGTCATGGAGAATCTTTGAGCATATGAGGAGGCATGATGACCATTGGAGATGTTGGAAGTCCATCTTGATCAGAATTGCCAAACCTAGTTTGGGTTGATTGTCTAGGAGGAGTTAAATCAATCGACCTTTGAGAATCCTTGAGTATGGATGTATGGAATGTCTTGAGAAGATGGAGGCAAATTTTGGGTATGCAGCATGTCAACACATCTTCTCAAAGTACAATCCTAATGCGGGGTGTGCATACCACTCCAGTATCGAGCACGACACCAACAACTTTTGTAACACGAAGAACAAGATCGATACATGATTGAAGCTCGGAAATCAAATTCGACCCTCACAGCCGAAACTGAATGTGATCAGCGCCGCGATACCCGATCATGGAAAAGTACCAACACCATTGATAACGACTCATATTGTCTTTCTTTGTGAATGAGTTAACTCCTTGATATTATTGAAGACATCTGTTGGTTTATTTCCAAGATGTTTTGACAACTACATTTTCTGGCGTGCGAACCCAGCGGATGTGCTTGGTTGAAGAGAGGTGGTCACGATGAACCAACCAGAAGTGTTGTTCATGAAAACTCCGTCCGAGTAAGTGCAGGATACCTCGGGAAGCCAGTGGTAAATTGGATTTCATGGGAAATATCTTGCCTCTAAAAGCTACGATTGCAATTGAAGACATCAAAGCAACGGATGGGGAGGCGATGACTATCCAGAAGAATATGCCGATGTAAACACAATAAGGATCACCTCACGAGCCTGCACCTAGGTGGCACCTCTAATTATTACATCACACGGTTCTTATTCCTCGGCAAAAGCTATACCTTGGAATTATGGATCAAAGTTTACTACTATGGCGTCGAGCAGAGCCATTAACCATCGAAGATATGCAGTTGAAAGGCGCTAATCACGATGTCAACAATATTAACGGATCAAGCAAAGTAACCAAAACCCGGAAGAGTGTTTTCTCTAGATATCTCTCCTCCAAAAGATACTCTGCAGTCTCATCCTAACTGTTGAAGCTGACTCCAGGGCTCAGGAAAGAGAAAGTAACTTCGACCTACTCGGACAAAAGTACCAAAGGAAGTTCTTGAAGATACCTCCAGGCAAGAGATGGAGAAATCTGAGATTATTAAAAGCGATTACAATGTCCATTGGGCCGGTTCGGACAAACCACATCCAAGATTTCCATGCTAACTTTTTTTTTATGCTCTAAGGCTCGTACAAAAGCCTTGGTGAAGTTTTTTAAGAATGCTCACAAAAGAACGCCTGGCGACCAATTTGAAAGTTGTATTGCTAGCTAACCGCGAGATAATAGCTTGGGCTTTTTGATGTTGATTTGACTCTACGGGAAGAAAACACAACAAAAGCCTTGCACATCTCTGGAATGCAAGGCACTACATTGTGTCATGTGGTGAATCTGGCTCCGCTCGAATGTCTATCAAAAAGTGCTCTCGACAAACTAGGTGCTATACAATTGATCATTGAAACAACAATATAATGGATTAGAGCTTTTGATGGTTCAAAGAAACGATACTTGGAAGCCCAACTTTGCCGATCAAAGTGGGTTCCCATTATTTCGATTCTTCTTTCTTTATGATGGTTATTCGTCCGGCTTCGTTTTCTTGGACTCCCTTGGATACACAGGGAAACTGTTACCTTTACCTTGCATAAGAAGTTGAAGTACCCAGTAAAGGGGAATATCGTTACCGTTTGCGGAGAAGAAGAATATATGGTAAGCACTCTGCAGTCATTCTGATACATTAAAATGAAAGGTGAATTTATCGAGACTCTATCAAGATTTCTTAGTAGTTCCATGAGTTATGCTATCGACTCACAATCACTCTAAAGTTACTAGAGTTCAAATTTGATAATTTAGGCTTCACTTGAAGGTGAGAAGATGATACACCACGAACATGCTAGTGGGCCTCCGTTCCGCATCAACAAGAATGAAGTTCATGCTATAGAAGACAATGATGGAGACTTGACATCAACAATGAATCTTCAACTACGGTGTGGACTCAGCAGTTGGATGACTAAGGATGTTATGTCAATCACCTTTATTGAGGAGTAATTTGTTTTCTATTTTTATGCGTTATAGTTTGAACAATAAGATTTTAATCCTAGTGCCTTGCGGGACACAATGGCTCATTTGTGAGGGTTATTAATTATCATTTGCATATTTTCATTCAATAAATCATTAGAATTTTGCATTCAAATTTTGCGCTCTCTATCTTTGTTTTACCTTATCACCTTTCAAAAGCTATGTTTATACACCACCCACATAATAAGCTGATCCACATTCACTATGGATCCATTGGTAACGACTACTTGTTACTAAATATGACTTTGATAATCGATCTACCAAGCCGAGCGAGGTGAGGAGGATTGTGAAGTGATAGGAGAACTTGCGAGACTACAACAAGAGGAAGGGCTATACAACCGCACAAAGAAGGCAGGTCGGGTTGTGAATCTAGGTACACGAAATAGAAAAGAAATCAAGATAGGAGCGGTCTTGAGAGCGATGTTAAGGAAAGATTGATCCATATCTTTGCGAGATTACTTTGAGATTTTACTTGATCTTACGAACATGCCGAGGTTTAGATATTGACATTATGGTACACATTCACAGAACAAAATAAGTTTTCTCCACAGTAGTAGAAGGTTCGTCACATGCATCACAGAGATGTCGAGAAAATTAAAGTCAGTCATGAAGCAATCTTTGGTTTCTTAGTTGTTACTTCCTATCCATAGTGGGTTGCAAATGTCGTGCCCGTACCTAAGAAGGATGGCAAGGTGCGTATGTGTGTGGACTACCAAGGTCTGAATAAGGCGAGCCCGAAAGACGATTTTACGCTTCCACATATAGATATCTGGTTGTCAATACTCGAGAAAGGTTTTCTCTTTCATGGATGGTTTCTCAGGACGATTAAATTACATTGCCAGATTAATTGCGCATCTAACTGCTACTTGTGAGCCAATCTTCAAACTGCTGAAGAAAGATCAAGTAGTGGAATGGAACAACGATTTCCAGACAACTTTTGACAAAATGAAGGAATACCTTCAGAACCTCCCATCCGGATGCCACCGATTGAAGACCTTTAATCATTTATCTAACAATGTTAGAAATTCAATGGGGTGTGTTGGGGCAACATGGCCAGTCAGTAGAAAAGAGTATGCAATATACTACCTTAAAAATTTCTGGGCGAGAAACAAGATACCGGCTCGAGAAAACTTGACACTTTGGCTTGGCTGCTCTCGGTTAAAACGGTATATGTTGACCACTACTTTGTTGATCTCTAAAATGGATCCAATAAAATACATGAAAACACTCTATAGAATAGCAGATGGAAGATGATCTTGACCATCGACATTGAATACAACTCGAGAAGAGATCAAAGGAAGTGTAATGGCGATCATTTGGCTCATCAAGATATAGATGACTACCAGTCTATGCATTTTGAGTTTCCAAATGAAGATATCATGTTAGTCACAGATTACGAAGAGCCTGGACTAGATGAAGGACTTGAGCCAGGATCCTGATGGACCATGGTCTTTGATAGAGCTTCTAACGCACTTGGAAAAAGTATTAGTGCCATAATTATCTCTCCCAACGGTGGCCATACACCTTCACCTCAATTATGTTTGAATGCACCAATAATATGGCTGAATACGAAGCGTGCATCATGGGTATCAAAGCTGCTATTGACTTAAGAATCAAATTCTTGCAAGTATATGGAGACTCTACTTTGGTAATTAGTTAGGTTAAGGGCGAATGGGACACAATTATCGAATCTCGTTCCTTGAGAACATGTATTGAATATGATCCCTACTTGAAGAAATCACTTTCGAGCACATTCCACGAGCGAGTCGGTTAGCGAGCCGCGGTTAAGCAACACCCGATTCTACCCGTATTTCATTTAATAAAATATCGAGTTTTCAAAAAATTTGTGAAAATCCATAATCGAATGCCCGCGAGATCAACATAAACACAACGTGTATCATGTCATTATCTCTTCAAGATACATAGCATTACTCAGCGGTTAAGCGTAATTAGTTCGATGAAACATGCGGTGAATTCAAATGGTTCTAGCGTAAAACAAAACATCTCGACTATTACAACATCGGTTTCAACATAAAACAACGAAATAATAGAAACAACGCGTGTTTTCCCCAGGAGTGCTCGTGTTAGAGCAAGCGAACATCGCAAAGACCCTCCTCACGATCACGCATGTTACCAATATAAAGTAGCGACAAAAACAAGCAAAGGGTGAGATATCAAACTATATAATTAAGGTTATGATAAACAATCTATAGTTAAAATCAAATAAATCACCATTTATAATAACATGACTAATCAACAACAATACACAACTATTCCATAACAACACGCATTTATCACAACAACGTAATCAGGTCATCAACAACATCATCATTAAATATTATGACATGCGACTGAAACTAATGCACATGTATGTGGTACCAGCGATCTGACTCCCAACATAATCCTTTTGCGATAATTTCGGCATGGCGTAAGCCAGCGTAAACAACATTGCCCCAACGGCTCAGCGTATCTTGCCGGCATAAGCCAACATAATATGCAATGTATGTATGCGATGAACTTAAACAACATACAACAACCACTACAATATTACACAACATAACCATCAGCGCTGGCCATCGAGCCTCAACAACAATGACATACAACAACAACAGCAGTTCACCGAAACTACTTTTAATTCATCCATATTCTCACCTCGATTATTTAAAATCATTATTATAGGTTAACTCATATTCTCGACTTTTCAGCGGTCCAAGCGACATCAAAAGCGGAGTTATGGTGCGAAGATCGACCAAAACAATTTTTCGAAATTCCTTTTACATTTACATTCGGTTGCATCGATCGAAACTCCATATCGATATACGACTTATATCGACCGAAGCTTATGATCAACTCATACGATACGCAAAACTCTATTTTTGTTTTCTTGATGTGGTCGATGCAAGCTCCCTTTGTATCGATACAAAGCGACTTGTATCGATACATACCATGTTAGTCGATACAAGTCCCTTGAACATCCCCATGAGTCGATGCAAGGCCCTATGCATCGATACAAGTCTTTCATGCCCCTGGTTTTAAATCCATAGTTGCTTGTATCGATCCATAACATTATGTCGACTCATCTTTATAATTTTCACCAAAAACACGATTTTTCACCGTTTTGCGATTCAATCGACACCATTCTTCACCAACAATCACGATCCGATATATGCGTTAAAATATGTGCATTATTTTCATACAATTAACAACAACCATGACATATACAACATGAGTGCAAAATAATACATATCAATCATCTGATTTTCACGATAATCCCCAATTATAGGAATCATATAGACCCCATATCCCTTACACCACCTTGCATTGAAGGTTTCTCGAGAATTCTTGATCGCTCTAACTTTTCTCGAGTTCTCGCGTCGCTCATTCTTACATTTCCTAAATTCACGTTTGGTTCTAGTGACAACAAAAGTCCCAATTCTTATTATTATTAATTTAAATAATAATAATCCTTATAATTACTATTTGGGCTTAATTCCATACTCCGACATTACTATCACCAGCGCCATGCTTGGCCCACTCCGACTTGGTAATAATAATATGATTATCGGTATTATTCCTCGTGTAACCAACATAATCATTCAAAAATAATTATTAAAATATTTAATTTACTACCATAATTAAATATTTTGGGATTCTAAGTCTCCCTACTAGGATATTTTAGTCCTCGAAAATAGAAGTTTACACTTCTTATTCGGAATAGAGGTCTCATATCTTGCTCTCAACTCCCGGTCAAGCTTTCACCAACATCTCTAACAAACTTTCACTGTAATCTCTTTACCTCTAAGAACCTTCATCTCGCGATCCTCAATCGGCATGAGGCATCGTCTCCTTGTGAGATTATTCTGCGTACATCATCCATTTGAATCACATCGGACGGATCGAGAATATACTTGCAGTTGCGATACATGAACCATATCATGCAAATTAGCAAGATTTGGCGATAACGCCACGGTAACAATTTTTCCTACCGTTACGATATCGTCGGACCAATAAAATGAGGTGAGCTTCTTAGACTTGAGCTCGTCCACACCGATCCAGGCGTGACTCGGCTATGCTCACTGACTGAAATTCTAAATATTTTCTTCTCTTATCATGGTAAATTTTCTACACTACAGGAAGCCTTCCGCTCCCGAATAAACTTCACTTTCTTTGTAGTTTCTCGAACAATCTCGGTCCAACTACCACACTCTCGCCATATTCATGCCAACCTGATGAGTCTGCATCTCCATCCATTCAATGCCTCAAAAGTGCCATCCTAATACTAGCATGGTAGCTTGTTATGTAAGTGAACTTCGATCAAAGGAAGATAAGTATCCCATGAGCCTATCGCTTTCGAGAACACAATCTCTCAACAAATCTTCTAATGGTGAATAGTTCTCTCGGTCGACCATCCGTGCATGGATGATCGCGAACTCAACTTCAACTTAGACCAGCGTTTCTATAAACTCTTCCAAAAATCAGAAGTAAACCTCAGATCTCTATCCAACACAATACTCACTGGAACACCATGCAACTTCACAACCACTCTAACATAAATCTCAGCCAACTTCGCAATCGGATAAGTAATGTTAATAGGTATAAAGTGTGTCGACTTCATAATCCTATCAACAATCACCCATATCGAATCATGTCCTCTCACGCTATTAGGAAAACTTGTCACAAAGTCCATCGAAATGTTGTCCCATTTCCATTCCGGAACTTCTAACGGTTGCATCAACCCTGCAGGCTTCTGATGCTCAATCTTTGAATTTTGGAAAGTCAAACAAGCATACACAAACTGTTCCACATCATGTTTCATGCCAGGCCACTAAAACAAACCTTTCAAATCCTGATACGTTTTAGTAGCTCCCGGATGAATACTCAAATTGCTTCTATGACTCTCTTCAAGAATTACTTTCTTAATCGCTTCATCATCAAGAATCCAAATACGATCTCAGAATCTCAACACACCTTGCGCATCCAACTTGAAATCATCATTCTCGGGTTGATCATTTTCTATCATCGAATCCACCAACTTCATCTAAACCACGGGCTCTTTAATATTGTCAAAATCATGCTAATCTTTAATATTCCCAACATAACACTATGCGGTGTCACTTCACAAACCAAACTCAAATATCAAAATTGCTCAATCAAATCCAACTCCTTAACCATCATGGCCGACATATGCAAAGTCTTTCGTCTCAAAGCATCGGCTACAACATTAGCTTTTCGAGATGATAATTCAAGCGAAATCATAATCCTTCACAATTCTAACCACCATCGCTGCCTCATATTCAACTCTTTCTGATCGAAAAGGTACTTCAAACTCTTATGATCACTAAAAAACTCAAATCGGGAACCATACAGATAATGCCTCCAAATTTTCATACCACTGCAGCCAATTCAAGATCATGCGTAGGATAATTCTTTTCTCGAGTCCTCAATTGCCTAGGCATAAGCAACCACCTTTCCATTCTTCATAGCACGCTTAACCCTATCAAACACGCATCGCGATCACACAACAAAGACTCTTCTAGATGAGGTAGAATCAAAATTGGAGCCGACGTCAACCTCTTCTTCAACTCATTGAAACTCTCTTCGCATCGAACATCCCACACGAAGGCTTTCTCTTTGCAAGTCAACTTAGTCAACATAAGTGCCAACTTAGAAAACCCTTCGATAAACCGTCTATAGTAACCGACCAATCCTAAGAAGCTTCTAATCTTAGTTATCGACTTCGGAGTTTCCCATTGCAACACAGCATCAACCTTAGAAGGATCACGATAATTCCACTACGAGAATGATATGGCCAAAACTAACCTCTTTCAACCAAAATTCGCACTTGGACAACTTCACATACAACTCCTTCTCTTTCAAAACTTGCAATACGACTCTCAGGTGTTCTGCATGTTCTTCTTCCGATTTATAGTAAATCAGAATGTCATCAATGAACACCACCACAAATCGATCCAAGTAAGTATGAAAAATACAGTTCATGTACTCCATGAATATTCCCGGCACATTAGTAACACGAAAGGCATCATCGAATATCGTAGTGTCCATACCGAGTCCTGAACACGGTCTTGAATATCATCTTCTTTCACTCTAATATGGTGATATCCGGATCTCAAATCAATTTTAGAAAACACTGCACCCACGGTTGATCCATCAAATCATCAACTCTTGGAAGTGGATACTTATTCTTAATCGTCACTTTATTATTGTCGATAGTCAACACAAAGTCTCATTCTCCCATCTTTCTTCTTTACTAACATCACAGCGCTCCCCAAGATACCTTTGGGTCTCACAAAATTTTTCTCAAGCAACTCTTCTAATTGCTTCTTGGTTCAAACAAATCGGATGTAGACATCTGTATGTGGTTCGGAGCAGTGCGGTACCGGTACAAGATCAATCTCAAATTTAACATCCCTCTTAGGAGGTACTTCAGGAATTTCATCCGGAAACACTTTAGGAAATTCTCGCACTACTTTACTACATCTCATTCAATCTAACTTGATTCTCAATAGACAACGTCTCCATCAACGAGAACATCTGCGCTTCGTCTTGCATCAAAAACTTCAACTGTTTACCGGTCAACAAAACAGCTCCTTCCTCCTCTGGAGTAGAAAACCTCAAAGACTTGTTATAACAATTGATATGAACATAGTTACATTCTAACCAGTTCATACCCAAGATCACATCTAGTCCACGTAACGACAAACAAATCAAATCAACAGCAAAGTCTCTGTCGAAGATCGACAAAGGACAATTCAAACATATAAGAGAAGTAGTCATTGATCCCTTAGCTGGAACTTCGACGACCATTTCTCCATTAATATAAGACAATGCAAGACCCAACCTTTTAACACAATCAACAGCAACAAAACAATGCGTAGCACCAATATCAATAATAGTAATTAAAGGCGTACTATTAATGAAACATGTACCTCTAATGAGTTTGTCCTCACTAACTGACGGATTCCCAGCCAAAGCAAATGCCTTCCCACTAGTCTGTCCTTTCTTCGGTTTCGAACACTGACTACTCAAGTGTCCCTCTTCTCCACAGTTGAAACATATCATATCCTTATGTTTGTAGTCAGACATTGTATGCCCAAGCTTACCACAACGAAAACATCTTTTCTCATCAATAGTGCAAGCAAAACTCTTATGCCCATCTTGCACACATTTGAAGCAAACAATCTTAGCAGGAGCATCTCCCCTACTAGTCTTCTTGCCCTGAGCAACTCTCTGCTTACCTCTACCAACATCATAAGGCTTACCGTGGTCCTGTTGACCCGTGCCCCTCTTATCAGTCAAAATCTTATGATGAGCATCACTATCCTCCTCATAGATCCTGCAACTATCAACCAGATCAGAAAAGTCACGAATCTTCTGATAGCCAACAACTTTCTTAATATCCGAGCGTAACACGTTCTCAAACTTGTTGCACTTGAAAAATTCAGCACCTTCCCCATTAAAGTGTGGATAGAACATAGCCAGCTCCACGAGCTTTGCAGCATACTCGATCACAGTCTTGTTTCCCTGCTTCAACTCAAGGAACTCGATTTCTTTCTTACCCCGAACATCTTCAAGATAGTACTTCCTCATAAATTCTCTACAGAAAACAGCCCAAGTGATTTCCTCACTGCAACCTCGATCTATAACACGTTTCCGACCATCGTCGTCCTCACTTGCTAACATATCGTCCTATAATGAACCTACGCGCTTGGGTGCAATCCATCACACAAAGATCCTCTCTATCTCTATCGGCCATCAGCGCTCCACGGTCATGCTTACCCTTGAACACCGTGGTTCTCCCTGCGGAAAGTTGCCAAACTTGAGATCCGACATCCCAATATTGGTGATTCTCCATCGCATTAGCCATTGCTTCAAAGCGACAATTGCGACAACGTTCCTTCCACCCATTTCAACTTAACAACAACCTGACCAGCGATCGAGTGATAAAAATACTCGATTATTACGGACTCGACAACTTGGCGGACGGACGACTGCTCATTCTATTGTAACACCCGATTCTACCCCGTATTTCATTTAATAAAATATCGAGTTTTCAAAAATCATTTTTTATTGAAAATACACATAATCGGAATGCCACAAATCAACATAAACACATACATGTTATTATCTCTTCAGCGGATACATAGCACTACTCAGCGGTAAACAACATAATTAGTTCATTAAACATGCGGTAGTTCAAATGGTTCTAGCATAAAACAAAACATCTCTTGACTATTCAACAACATCGGTTTAACATAAAACAACGAAATAATAGAAACAGCGTGTTTTCCCCGAGTCGGCGTATTAGAAAGCGATACTAAGCGGAACCACATCGGCAAAGACTACTCCTCGATCACACGCGTTACCATATAAAGGTAGCGGCAAAAACAAGAAAAGGTGAAATATCAAACTATATAATTAAGTTTATGATAAACAATCTATAGTTGAAATCATATAAATCACCATTTTGTAATCACCGACTAATAACCAACTATACAGTATTTCATAACAACACACATTTATTCACAGCGACATAATCCAATCATCAACAACATCACCATTAATTATTATGACATGCGACTCAACTAATGCACATGCATGTGGTACCAATGGAGTAAAACTCTCAACGTAATCCTTTTGCCAGTAATTTTGAGGCATCAAGGCGTAAGCCTTCAACGTAAACAACATTGCCCCCAAAAACTCCATGTTGTGATGAACTTAAACAGCATACAACAACCACAACAACGTAATTTCGATACAAAACTCCATGTATTGATACATACACACCTTGTATCGACACAAGCCTCATATGATTCGACTCATACGTTCTACAAAATTCTATTTTTCTTTTTTTCTTCAGTATGAGTCGATGCCAGCTCCCTTTGCATCGATACAAAACTGACTTGTATCTATACATACCATGTATGAGTCGATACAAGTCCCGCTATCCAGAGTCGATGCAAGGCCTATGCATCGATACAAGTCTTTTCATGCCCTGGTTTTAAATCCATAGTTGATTGTATCCATCTATAACATTGTATATCGACTCATCTTGCGTATTTTCACCAAAACACGATTTTTCACTATTTTGCAATTCAATTAGTACCATTCTTCACCAACAATCACAGTACGACACATGTAGTAAAATTTATGCATTCTTTTCATACAATTAACAACAACACAACATATACAACATAAATTAAAAAATCAACAGCAACAATATACCTAGAATACAAGATCATATGTTCCAATTTGGGATTTTCTACGGTTAATCACATCGATACGACACAACCTAGTGAATCATACATCTCTAACTACCGGTTTCCCATCATATGCCCAATTATAGAGAAATAACCCCACCTATATCTTGGATTGAAGGTTGCTTTGAGGATTCTTGATCGTTCTAACTTTTCCTAGTTCTACGCGTCGCTCTGTTCTTTTGTTCCCAAATTCAAGTTTGCTTCTACTGACAACAAAAGTCCCAATTCTTATTATTATTAATTAAAATAATAATAATCCTTATAATTAATATTTGGGCTTAATTCCATACCCCCAACATTACTATCACAAACGCCACCCTTCAGGCCCACTCACTGTCTTGGTAATAATAATATGATTATCAATATTATTCCTCGACGCAACCAACATAATCATTCAAAAATAATTATTAAAAATATTTAATTAACTAACCATAATTAAATATTGCGGGCGTTACATTAGCTACCATGTCATCTATGTTCAAAGTCAGACGGGACAACAAAGATACTCGAATTACTATTGAAATACTAGATGAACCAACATACTGTTGTCAACTTGATACTGAAGGAGTAGAGAAGAAACCTTGGTTATACGAAGTGAAGGGGTGTCTCGAGGCTCAAGAATACTCTGAAGGGGCATCTTCCAACAATAAGAAGTTTCTGAGGAGATTCTCTTCCAAGTTATTTCTACATAACGGTATCTTATACAAACGCAACCATGACATTGCCTTACTCCAGGTGTAGATTAGAAGACAACTAAACGAATCATGGAAGAATTGCATGAGGGCGCTTTTGGTACTCATTCAAGTGGACATACAATGGCTAAGAAGATTATAAGAGCGGTTACTCTTTGGTCCACTATGAAAATGTTGTTATCGCTCTTCCCGATCTTGTCACAAATGATAGATATACGCAGATAAAGTGCGTGTGCCTCCAGTTCCATTGAATGTCCTAACAACTCCTTGGCCTTTCTCGATGTGGGAAATTTATATGATTGGTGAAATCAAATTGACCGCTTCCAATGGACACCATTTCATTCTTATCGTTATTGATTACTTTACCAAGTGGGTAGAAGCAGCCTCATTCGCATCCGTCACCAAGAATATTGTGGCTCGATTTATCAAACATAATCTCATCTTCCGATACGACATCCCTGAAAGGATTATCACAGACAATGGCACCAATCTCAACAACAAGATCATCACCGAACTGCACGATTCAAGATAAAACATCACAACTCTTCTCCATATCGACGGTGAATGACACGATGGAAGGCCAATAAGAACCTTAAGAAGATCATACAAAAGATGGCGGTGACATATAAGGATATGCATGACATGTTTCCATTTGCTCTCCACATTTATTGCACTTGGTATGAACATCTATAGGGGAACCCATTCTCTCTCGTGTATGGTATGGGCGGTTCTACCTATCGAGGTCTAGGTACCCTCACTCGAGTATTGAAGGACACCGAGTTAGGCGAAGATGAATAGGTCGGACTCGACTTGATAAACTTGATAGATGAGAAATGACTCGACTATTTTCCATGGGCGGATATATCGACGCATGATCAAAATCTTCAATAAGAAAGTCAAGCACCGGTATACCAAGTTGGCGATCTATTAGTCAAGCGCATCATCCTACATGAGGTGATCCCATGGGCAAATAGACTCGTACCTATGAGGGACCATTTGTAGTCAAGACAATATTTTGGCGGAGCCATGATCGAGCATTATAGATGGATAAGACTTCCCTCACCCTTTGAGCATACATGGTTAAAAATACTACGCATAGGCGAGACCGCTAGGTCGAATGTCCTAGGAAAAATAAAGCGTCTGGAAAACCAAAGGTTTGGGAAAAATTAGGGACATATATAAAAACATGTGAACACCGGCAGTCGAAAACACGAAAGGCAACTTGGGCAAAAGGGTATCGATGGTGAAAACTCGAAAAGCGGTCTAGGAAAAAGTTAGAGATTAAACCGTATGACCATGTCTCATCAAGACCATATATATAGAGACTACACTACTATTAGCTTCAAGTTCAAAAGCGAACAATCCAATCACCAAAGTGCGTATAGGCTCGACATCATCGCTCGCTTTGATGCCGATGCATAACACCATGGAAACTAAAGAGATACTCGCTCCACATGCTTGAGCCAAACCTCTTCCCGGCGCGGGGACTCGAGCGAACCACATTGTCTATGGACCTCACCTGGAAGAACACCCAGCTCGCGATGGGACGTTCACGCAACCGGCCTCAGGCCTTAAATCAAGGCTTGAGTTCCGGATCAAGTCCAACAACGAACTGGCCCCCTTCAGCTAGTTACCCCACACTAGCGAAGATCATACATAACTAACGAGCGTTCCCCCAAAAACAATAAATATCACAAGCATATAACAGATAATAAACTGAACATATTAAAGTTAGATTTACGACCATACATGTTGAATTTGTTTCGAAGTTGAAACGGGGATTCCACCCCAACAAAACAAAAAGATAAAAAAACGGTCACGAGGAACAAAATTTTCCTTACATAAAAAGGGCCATGCCCAAACAAACACATCAGGAGATCATTGGCGGTGAGAGACTCTTCCCGGGGTCGCCTACTCGAAAGTATCATCCACGATCATACCATCAAGGAAGAGGCCTCTTTAGCATATCATCCTCAGCGTAATAAGAACCCCATTCCTCGGTCACTGACTCTCGCCGGGTTCAAAACCCAAATCTGAGCCAAGGCATTTTCAAAACTCCCCGTCGAAGCGGCCACCGCATCATCATAAGCCAGCTAAACACGTCCGATTAGATCTGCCCGGGTCCTCAACCCCGCGAAATCTTTAGGCTCTTCCACGATCAAAGCAAAGTCAGACTTTAATCGAGCAACCTCGTTGGCTATGTGAAGTCAAGCCTCTCCAACTATTAGTTTTGATAAAGACAAATTTAGAATCAAATGATCATAGCAAAAGAATGGAAAAAGTGTCAAAGCATCATGTTCAAATTCAAACAAGTACATTTCAAAGTTAAAGCATCATGTTTCAAGGCTTTGGATTCAAGCTATTGCATTTCAAGAAGGTATAATAACAATGCCTCACAAATACTTAAGTTTTAGATGCTCAAAGTTCCTAACATGATTAAATGACATACACATTTGATTTCACTAAGTTTCAAAGCAAAAATTGCACTTTTCTTACTGTGCAATCGATTTACACAAAGATGCAATCAATTGCATACTGAATGAAATTCTTAAAAATGCTTTTGTTTGAGGGTGCAATCTATTTGCACAATGGTGCAATCGATTGCATTCTGAAAAATTTCAATTTTTAACTATGTGCAATCGATTTGCATAATGGTGCAATCGATTGCACGCTGAAAAAATTTCACTTTTAAACTAAGTGCAATCGATTTGCATAATGGTGCAATCGATTGCTCACTGTAAGTTTTTGAAAATTCATTCTTTTAGAGCCCGTGCAATCGATTTTCATAAAGATGCAATCGATTGCATCCTGCACGTTTTTGAAAAATCAGAATTCATGCATGCACCATTTCATGCACCCTTTCACTAAAACTTTGTCTCTAATCTTGGCACTTGTTCATGATTAAAATGAAGAGACTTATTATATTTTTAAAAGGTGCGATGAACATATAAATACTCAATTTTCAAATTCATTTCTTACCTCTTCCAATCAAAATTTATTCAAATTTCAAATATTCACATTCAAGTGTTCATACTTTCATATGAGATTTTCTGCATACTTTCACATTACACAAACCAGAAAATCTTGAGCAATCTATATCTCTAAGTCATTGTGAATTATTTTTATTGGAAGGGAAGATCAAGTATATTGATAAATAACTCAAAGTGGTATTGTTTTACAATCTTACAAACTCAAAAACTCTTGTAAAAATCATACATTCTTGTTGTACAGGATTGTTGGAAGCTAGTTGTGCATTGAAGAGGATTGTTCTTCTTGCACTTAGTGTTGTTAGACCTTAAAGGTTTTAAGAGCCTTTGGTATCCGTATAGGTTAGATAGTAGGCTTCACCTTTTGGTGTGAATAGGCTGTACGATAATTCTGACTATAGTGAAATCTCTTGCATGTTGTAAGGGGACTGAAGTACTCTCAGATTGTGAGGGGAACCAAGATACATCCTTGTGTTCTTTACTTTTCTGTTTTTATTTCTTTCATCACAACATAACCAAAAGGAAAGAAACACTCATAAAAACTTCATATACCAAACTAGAAAAATTAGTACAAGTATTCATAAAACCGGATAAATTTTTAAACACCTAATTCACCCCCCTCTTAGGCGCATCTGATACTTACAATTGGTATCAGAGCAAGTTATAGGTAACTTGTTCCTAAAGATCCAGAATGGATTATGTAAATAAAAATCTGGTCTTTAGAGATGGTGGTAGCAATAACAAGCCTCCATTGTTTTGTGGTGAATACTTTGACTTTTGGAAAATTCGCATGAAGGCTCATCTTGAAGCGCAAGGAGAAGAAATATGGGATGCTGTTGAGAATGGTCCATTTCCTCCGGTTTGTGTTGTCAATGGTGTTGGATGATCAAATCCTAAAGCATGATGGAATGAAGATGACAAGAAAAAAGTTCTCTTTGAGAAAAAGGCAATCAATTTTCTCCAAAGTGCTCTTAGTATGGATGAATTATTTCGTATCTCAGCATGCACAACGACAAAGGAAATATGGGATACATTGGTAGAAACTCATGAAGGAACTGCTGAAGTTAAAAGATCTAGATTGAATACCTTGAGTCAAGAATACAAATTATTCTGAATGCAGCCCCGAGAATCAATCCTCGACTTGCAGAAAAGATTCGTGCATTTGACAAATCATTTGAAAGCACTTGGTAAGAATTTAACTAATGATGAATTAAATCTTAAAGTGCTTAGATCTTTAAACAGGGAATGGCAACCAAAAGTGACGACAATATCCCGAGAAGAAGAATCTATCCACGATGACTTCCGCAACTTTGTTCGGAAAACTTCAAGAATATGAGACGGAACTTGCAAGACTTGAAAAGCATGAAATCCAAGTAAAAGATTCAAAAGACATTGCTTTAAAGACAATGATCAAATATCATGATAGCAATCAAGAGGATGAATCCACTAGTAGTGAAGATGATGCTTTTATCAAGAAGTTTGAAAAATTCCTAAGAAAAGAAAAGAAAAAGGATATCATTAAAATAGAAGCACCACCAAGGAAAATTAAATGTTTTGAATGTGGAGAAAAAGGTCATGTCAAAAGTGAATGCCCTACACTTGAAAGGAAGAATAAAAATTTCAAAGGAAAGAATGACAAAAGGCTAGAGAAAGCATATGTAGCATGAGATGATAATGAAATAAGTTCATCATCAGATAAAGAACATGCAAATCTTGCATTTATAGCAACACACAATTCCGATGATGAAGAAGGCGAGGTTAGTTATGATAACTCTCTTTATGATAATGGTGCACAAGGTGCTATAGATGAACTATTAAATGAATGAAAAATTCTATATAGAACTATTTCATCTCAAAAGAAAACAATTTCATCTTTAGAAGAAAAATTTAAAACAATTGAAAAATAATTTAAAGATGAAAAAGAAAAGATGATTAGTGATCAAAAGCAGAATTTTGTATGCAATAATTGTGAATCACTTTCTTTCCAAAATTTTCAATTAAAAAGAGTCCTAGAAAGGTATGAAAAAGGACAAGTTGGATTGGAAAAAGTTCTTAGCAATCAAAGGTATCCTAATTGTCGCACCCCAAAATTTACCCTCCTAAGCTCAGGGTTTTAACTTCCGGAAACGGCTTGTGAGTTTGTGTTTATGAGGAGTAATCATGAGACATCCCTTCTTCAAAGAATACACTCTTTTGAAAGTGCACAAGATCAAGACTTTATTCCCTTGTATTTTTCATAAGATCATTGCATCACTAACAGTTTCAGAACAGGACAGATCGTGCGTGTACTCCTAAAGTCAAAATTGGGATTTTATCAAAAAAGAAATCATTTGTTCAAGAAATAATCAATTAGGGTTTGAGTCTCCACTTACCTAAAATGATCTATCTTAATCAATCATCAACATTTGATCTTCAAAATTCCCAACTTTTTCTCATGATCTACCTTGAATCGACCAATTAGGGTTTTGATCGAAGATAGTGAATCATTGACTTTCTGCTCAATGGATGACCTATTTGCTTGAAGATTGGTCTTAACATCTTCAATACAACATCTTAACCTAATTTCTTGGTTCAAAACATTGCAAAATCCATGTTTCTTCATCAGACAAATTCTAAATCATCTGATGAAAATTCATCTGCTCAAAAAGTCAAACTTTGACTTTTGGTCAACTTTTTCAAGATCAAACTTTTTCAATCATAAAAACATTTCAAATAATCCATCGTGATCATAAAAAATCAAGAAATATGAAAAAGTCAATAAAAAGTCAAGATTTGAATTTTTTTCTAACACTTAGAAATTTTTTCAAGTGTTAAGAAACATGGTTTTTCCTCACTTTCATGGCCATTTATCACCTAGATCCATTTTGATTCAAGAAAATTGCTAGGAAAGAATAAAAAAACACTTGAGTTTTTTAAGTAATGATTAAAAAGATTCCATTTGCATTTAATGAAGGAATATTCTTTCTTAAGCCTTAAGCTTCCAAATTTCTCTTTTAATCTTATTTTACCTTGACATTTTCATAATCCTTTGCCTATAAATAGAGGTCACTACTTCATTCAAAAACACACCAAAACAATTCCAAACTTGTTTTCTCATTTCTTTCTTATTTTGCAAGTTTTCTAAGTTTTTTCAAAGAGGTTAGAATCCCAAATTGCAAATTCTTGCAAGTTCCAACCAATAGGTGTCATTCTAACATGTTCTAAATATCATTTAGAATTTTTTTTGGAACTTCAAACCCTAAAAAAAAACAAGCCAAAATCAGTTTGCTCCATAAATCATTTCCAAAACTCATAAAATGCAAATTTGAGCCATAACTTCCAAACTCTTAATTCACTTGTGCTTGTTATAATTTTTCACTTCAAACACCTTCTATACATCATATAGAAGTAATCCAAATCATCATTCCATCACTGTAAACATAGAATCATGAAAATCGATTCTCACTTCAAGTAACTGAAATTGGACTTGGTCAGAATAATCCAGACCATTTCAAACCAAGGTAAGCATACTAATACCTATTTTATGATTATGTAAAAAAATCCAAAAAATATTTTCTTTTTTTAATTATATTTTTATTAAGTCAAAAATGAGACATTTTAAGTATTCTTAATACTTTTCAAAAGATGTTTTCTTTCCAATTTTCAAACTTAAATCTTTTTTTTCAAAACTTCTTGTGAATACCCTTCACTTTTCAAAACCATTTTCAAAACCTCCTAAAAAAACACTTTCATAATTAAATTTCTAAACCTCGATCCAATGTCGAGTGCATTTTCAAAACTCTTTCACAATAAAAACCCAAGTATTTAAATCGTTGGTTGCTAGACTAATTGTTTAAATACTTGTGCAAAATGGACTCCTAGTCTTTAAATCGTTGGATGCTAGTCTAGTTGTTTAAAAGCTCTTAACAATGTGAAACTCGTTTCACTTCACTTTTTCACAAGAAACCTTTTGGGATGATAGACGACTCGTTGAGCATTGAGCTCCTCTTGTTTGTAGTATTTGAATCGTAGGATGCTAGTCCTATTGTTCGGTACTTTTTCATCCACCTAAAATCAATTCAACTCACTCAAATCTTTCTCGCTCATATGCGATCATCAAACTCTTTTCCGATAAAGAGGGTGCAATAGTCGTTCCAAATACGAGAGAGGACTTAAGCTTTTAAAACAAACAAAACAAGTCCTAGTTCAAAGCATTTGAAATGTCTAAATGCACGATTTTTCTTATAAAATCAATGCAACCAATTAAAGCCTTTTTAAGAGGAACTACGGAGTTTTGACTTTCCCATTGCACAAGGGAATACGTAGGCACACGGTTCCGAAACCGTGCCAAACTCAAAATCATAATAAACAAATTCTTTTTCTTTGGGTATTCATAATTTAGCAATAAACACACACACAAACGTGTAGAATTAAATGGGTCCCATCGAGTACGATGGATGTAAGGGGTGCTAACACCTTCCCCTTACATAACCGACTCCCGATCCCACTTTTTGGTCACGTAGACCGCCTTATCCGCTTGCTTGGGGTTTTATCTATATTTTCCCGTTCTTTTCAGAATAAATAAAATTAGGTGGCGATTTCACTATTTTCGAGAATTAAAAGATTTTTGAAAATCGAGTTGCTTCACTAATGATAAAAGTGGACTTGGTTTTTCAAAATTTTCTCAACCAAGTCCCAACAAAACTATCTTTGTTAAGGCTAATAATCAACCAATCCAAGAGAAAGTAAACAAGCCTAAAGTAGTCCATCATTATCCTAAGAAGAAACAAATTGTTAAGAATAAATCTTATCCTCCTAGATATAGAAGTAATTTTGAGCCAACTTGTTTTTATTGTGGTATTAAAGGCCATACACCTAATGCTTTCTATGTAAGAAACTTTAGTGTTCCAAGTGGGCATTATGTGTGGGTAAAGAAAGGAACTAACTACGATGGGCCCAAAGAACATTGGGTACCAAATCAAACTTAATTATTTTGTAGGTTTGCTTGGAGACCACTTCAAACTTTTGGTATCTTGATAAGTGGTGACTCTAAGTATTTGATGGGAGACATAAATTAACTTTCAAATCTAATTCTCAAGTCCAAGGATTATCTCACATTTGGGGAATACCTTAAAGGAAGAATTCTTGGCAAAGTCAAAGTTGGAGCACTTTCACATCCATTTAAAATATACTTCATGTTGAAAGCAAAATCTTCTAGAAAGACAACTTTATGACAAAAGGCTTCAAGTTCATCAAAAGTGAATGTTCGATGAAGTCTCTTCATGAGGTAAAACTCATAAGTATAAATTGCTTTTATTTTCAAAATTTCACTATATACTTCTTTTAGTCTTTTCTCATCCTTTTTGCTAATGACAAACGGGGAGAAGATATATATGTATGTGTATGCTTGTCTCTAACTATTGCAACCCCAAAGATGTAAAATCATCTTAAATCAAGGGAGAGCTTTGATCAAGGGGGAGTTATCAAAGATAGGGGGAGCATTCACATTAGAGATTATCATTTGTTCTCAATATTAAAGCATCTCAACTTTCAATGGGTTGTCATCATCAAAAAGGGGGAGAATGTGAAGTCAAGCCTCTCCAAATATTAGTTTTGATGAAGACAAATTTAGAATCAAATGATCATAGCAAAAGAATGGAAAAAGTGTCAAAGCATCATGTTCAAATTCAAACAAGTACATTTCAAAGTTAAAGCATCATGTTTCAAGGCTTTGGATTCAAGCTATTGCATTTCAAGAAGGTATAATAACAATGCCTCACAAATACTTAAGTTTTAGATGCTCAAAGTTCCTAACATGATTAAATGACATACACATTTGATTTCACTAAGTTTCAAAGCAAAAATTGCACTTTTCTTACTGTGCAATCGATTTACACAAAGGTGCAATCGATTGCATACTGAATGAAATTCTTAAAAATGTTTTTGTTTGATGGTGCAATCGATTTGCACAATGGTGCAATCGATTGCATGCTGAAAAATTTCAATTTTTAACTATGTGCAATCGATTGCATGCTGAAAAAATTTCACTTTTTAACTAAGTGCAATCGATTTGCAAAATGGTGCAATCGATTGCTCACTGTAAGTTTTTGAAAATTCATTCTTTTAGAGCCCGTGCAATCGATTTGCATAAAGGTGCAATCGATTGCACCCTGCACGTTTTGAAAAATCAGAATTCATGCATGCACCATTTCATGCACCCTTTTACTAAAACTTTGTCTCTAATCTTGGCACTTGTTCATGATTAAAATGAAGAGACTTATTATATTTTTAAAAGGTGCCATGAACATATAAATACTCAATTTTCAAATTCATTTCTTACCTCTTCCAATCAAAATTTATTCAAATTTCAAATATTCATATTCAAGTGTTCATACTTTCATATGACATTTTCTGCATACTTTCACATTACATAAACCAGAAAATCTTGAGCAATCTATATCTCTAAGTCATTGTGAATTATTTTTATTGGAAGGGAAGATCAAGTATATTGATAAATAACTCAAAGTGATATTGTTCTACAATCTTACAAACTCAAAAACTCTTGTAAAAATCATACATTCTTGTTGTATTCTTGTTGTCCAGGATTGTTGGAAGCAAGTTGTGCATTCAAGAGGATTGTTCTTCTTGCACTTAGTGTTGTTGGACCTTAAAGGTTTTAAGAGCCTTTGGTCTCCCTATAGGTTAGATAGTAGGCTTCACCTTTTGGTGTGAATAGGCTGTACGATAATTCTGACTATAATGAAATCTCTTGCATGTTATAAGGGGATGGTACTCTCGGATTGTGAGAACCAGGATACATCCTTGTGTTCTTTAATTTTACTGTTTTATTGCTTTCATCACAACATAACCAAAAGGAAAGAAACACTTATAAAAACTTCATATACCAAACCAGAAAAATTAGTACAAGTATTCATAAAACCGGATAAATTTTTAAACACCTAACTCACCCCCTCTTAGGCGCGTTGATACTTACAGTCTAGTCCTCTTAAGGCGATAGATGATTTATCTTGAGTCTCCTCCCGGATTTGCGACCTCCTTCATCTCCTTCAACTTGGTCACAGCTCTCAAAGCCCAACCTTTGAGATTGACCGAGCTATGAGTAAAGCCGCCATCTCACGCCCGTATCATTTGCAAAAGCCTCCTTTTGGACGAACGATCCATTTCTTCCAACAAGAGGACTACTGCGAGCAAAATCACGCTCGTATTTTGAAATAGGTTTGAGTGCGTTAGAGAGGACGATCAAATTTCCTTGCCTCTCTCCCGGTCAGATCCACCATTCCATCAACTCTAACCGCATTGTTCCTAGAAGGCGTTTGTTGAGGAAAGAGCCCGACCGCGACTTGTAGATGAATTCCGGACCAGATGTAGGCAACCTGGTTCATTCGGTGACCCATTCCTTTCCCTTTCTTCTTCTGCGAGAAAATTTTGAGAGATCGTTCTTGCAGGATTCACCTAGCTGCAACAAAAAGAACTCACATTAGGATCAGGCAAATCTAAAATCATCCAGCTATCACATAAAAAGAAGAAGATGCACAAATATTAAATGGCAAGGTATCTACCCAGATAAGCCTTAGGATCTCTGCTAATGAGGAGATCCCTCACATTGATAAGTGAAGGTTCAAAAACATAACCCCCATCATCTTCCACAAGCTATATTCCCCTCGTCCCATACGTTGGACAAGAGGAAGACCCTCGACATAAGATGACAGCACACCAAGACTGACCATATCCTCATCATCCAACCCCTATTTGGTCCACACATACTAATCAACATTTCGCCCGAAATGATCCTCTTTCCAATGAAAATTAAACTTAGACATGAGCTGGTACACATGCTCCCCTCGCACGTTCATCTTCGGAGAACCATCCTCCTTGACGGTTGGAGTCCTTGTAAACCCGTTGAAAAGAGCCCATTTCGAGATCGGTCGGACTAACATATACCTATCCTTAAAAATTTGAACAGACTCTTGGTAAGGTTTAAAAAGCTTCCCATTCTGTTGTCGAAACAACACCCAGCTCCATCGAACTACCCCGTCCGCCTTATCTGAACCCCTTTAGAGGCAGAAGATATGAAAAAATAAAGAGAGGTTAGCACCTATATCCAAATATTCACATAAGATCTCAAACGCCCTGATAAAGGCTATCGCATTAGGATGAAGTTGAGAGGGAGCCAAACGAAGGTGGTCGAATACTGCCACTTGCAAATCAGTGAAGGTTAGAATCCCAAATTGCAAATTCTTGCAAGTTCCAACCAATAGGTGTCATTCTAACATGTTCTAAATATCATTTAGAATTTTTTTTGAAACTTCAAACCCTCAAAAAAAACAAGCCAAAATCAGTTTGCTCCATAAATCATTTCCAAAACTCATAAAATGCAAATTTGAGCCATAACTTCCAAACTCTTAATTCACTTGTGCTTGTTATAATTTTTCACTTCAAACACCTTCTATACATCATATAGAAGTAATCCAAATCATCATTCCATCACTGTAAACATAGAATCATGAAAATCGATTCTCACTTCAAGTAACTGAAATTGGACTTGGTCAGAATAATCCAGACCATTTCAAACCAAGGTAAGCATACTAATACCTATTTTATGATTATGTAAAAAAATCCAAAAAATATTTTCTTTTTTTTATTATATTTTTATTAAGTAAAAAATGAGACATTTTAAGTATTCTTAATACTTTTCAAAAGATGTTTTCTTTCCAATTTTCAAACTTAAATCTTTTTTTTCAAAACTTCTTGTGAATACCCTTCACTTTTCAAAACCATTTTCAAAACCTCCTAAAAAAACACTTTCATAATTAAATTTCTAAACCTCGATCCAATGTCGAGTGCATTTTCAAAACTCTTTCACAATAAAAACCCAAGTATTTAAATCGTTGGTTGCTAGACTAATTGTTTAAATACTTGTGCAAAATGGACTCCTAGTCTTTAAATCGTTGGATGCTAGTCTAGTTGTTTAAAAGCTCTTAACAATGTGAAACTCGTTTCACTTCACTTTTTCACAAGAAACCTTTTGGGATGATAGACGACTCGTTGAGCATTGAGCTCCTCTTGTTTCTAGTATTTGAATCGTAGGATGCTAGTCCTATTGTTCGGTACTTTTTCATCCACCTAAAATCAATTCAACTCACTCAAATCTTTCTCGCTCATATGCGATCATCAAACTCTTTTCCGATAAAGAGGGTGCAATAGTCGTTCCAAATACGAGAGAGGACTTAAGCTTTTAAAACAAAAAAAACAAGTCCTAGTTCAAAGCATTTGAAATGTCTAAATGCACGATTTTTCTTATAAAATCAATGCAACCAATTAAAGCCTTTTTAAGAGGAACTACGGAGTTTTGACTTTCCCATTGCACAAGGGAATACGTAGGCACACGGTTCCGAAACCGTGCCAAACTCAAAATCATAATAAACAAATTCTTTTTCTTTGGGTATTCATAATTTAGCAATAAACACACACACAAACGTGTAGAATTAAATGGGTCCCATCGAGTACGATGGATGTAAGGGGTGCTAACACCTTCCCCTTACATAACCGACTCCCGATCCCACTTTTTGGTCACGTAGACCGCCTTATCCGCTTGCTTGGGGTTTTATCTATATTTTCCCGTTCTTTTCAGAACAAATAAAGTTAGGCGGCGATTTCACTATTTTTGAGAATTAAAAGATTTTTGAAAATCGAGTTGCTTCAGTTGGCAACTTCACTGGGGAATTTTTTGAAGCGAGTTAACCCTAATTTAGTTCTTCGCTTGTGTGTTTATTTTTTGGCTTTGATATTTATACTATCCTAATGATATATTTTAATATTGGGGCATTTATTGGTTATGGTTCATAGATAAAGCCCAATACCCAGGCTTCTAGGAAACATAAGTTTAGAGTGGTTGAGTAGCTTAGGTCCATTGGACATCCGTGTTCCTTGGATCGACGTGAACACCACAACTTAGAGTTGGTCATTTTAAGGGGATTGTTGCACCGTATGCTAGTGCGGGACAACAATTTCTGAAACGAATACTCTGACTCTAAGTATTAGGATGTCAGCGACCAACCGCTCAAAAGGATTTTTGAGTATCCCTTTAAGAGCCGTTTCTTGGGTATACTTTTGAAAATACTATCGCCGTGTGATAATATTTTTAAAGGGATCTGATCTCAGAAACATTTAGCAAAAAAACACTAGAACCAACCTTGTTTGGGGAATTGTGGGTAGACGTCAAAACCATGTCCGACCGTCCTTTTAAACCCTTGTCCGTCTAACTTTACATGTGACTTTGCGCATAACATCAATATGTATCGCATCACATTGCATTCTTACATGCATTACCATCACATTGCATTCTTACATGCATCACCGCCATATGGCATTCTTATATGTATTACCGTCATTCTTACATGCATTACCATTACATTACGTTTGCATTCTTTAATGCATTGCCATGCATTCCATTTTCACCAGAAAAGCTCATTTCATCTCTTCTGTCAAGAAATATCAAACTGTCTACTCGGCCTCGAACTCAAGGATGTCTCGAAGGCTATGAGCGAGCTTCAGCGTGGTCGGGAACTATTGAAGGAAGAAGTTAAGCACTTGAAAAGTCGGATGAGTCGGTCATGGATCTCTTGCAAGTTGTCTTTGAAAGAGAATGCCACACCACCAATCTCATAAGTTTGGTTCTTTGCTCTATCATCGATGTCTCCACGAGTCAGGGACATCCACTGGCGAGCTCTCCGGTTCGAAATTCTCCCTGAGTATCATCCTCGGCCTTCACCTTGAAGATTCCTCGACAACGATTGCTCCCGATCAAAGAAGAAGGGACTAAATCGGCGTATTAACTTCATTACGGTGATATGCTCAACGGGATATTGACCAATCCGGTATCATATTCTCAACTATTGCCTTACTTGATTGAGCGGTGTTGTGATACCAAGGAATTGAAGCCGATGCCGGGGTTGCTAAAGCGTGGTTTGATGAGAGTGTCGGATGTGCTTTTCATCGACTCTGCGGGACATAGCGAGTTTTGTTTCGCCTTCAAATGCGGTTCAAGAGCTAATTGATGATAAGATTACATTTTTCAAAGCAGAATGGATCGAAACTTAGACATTTTGCTTGCAAGGTCTAATCATAGCAATTTTGAGGAACTTCCAAAACTCATTGGGACAATTGCTTGCCAAGAGGGAGTTGAGACTTTGAAGAGTAGTGATGAAGTAGACCAAATGGTCACTTCAGAAAAGGTGGTAACCTTCAGCAAAGATATCTCAAGTTCTAGCAAAGGGAAGTCGGTTACAACACCAACTCATTATCCTCCATTACCATCTTTCAAATTTTTGCATCAACAACTTTTGTTTGATCTTCCTCAACTTCAGAGTCAGAACTCTCAAAATCAAACTGTGCCTCGGAATAATCTGGAAAGAAGGGAGGCTCCTCTTGATCCAATTCTAGTGACTTACAGTCAACTTCTGCCATATCTAGTTCAAAATTCATTGGTGGTTCCCAAGTTTCTTAACCCACCAAAGTTATTCCCGCTTGGTTATGATCATAACGCGCGATGTGGATACCATGATGGAACAGTAGGCCACTCAACAGAGGATTGAAATCCTTACAAAGCCAAAGTTCAACAGTCGATTGACCATAAATACTTGACTCTTCAAGGCGGGAATCTGTTTGTGAATGGCACCCCTGTACTCAAGTGAACGCCAAGACTACTGAAAGTCATCTAAATCAACAAGTCAAGGCGGAGCTCAAGTCTCCTCAACAACGACAGTCTTTTATTTCTTTACTGCATTTTCATCTTGTTTAATTGTTTAAACTTTGTTTGCATGTAGAAACTTGTTTGTTTATATCTTAATGCAATGAATATGTTTGTCTTGAAGTAATCCATTCGTTGTCACTCAATCCATTTGTTATCACTCTTTAATTGATTGACGAGCATTTTGATACCAACGTTACCGAATCTTTCGCCTAGGCAAAGATCGGAGGGCGGATGACGATGATTAAAAATGTCAGGTCTCTAGTCGTGTGCTTTCAAGTAAGAACCCTACTAATGATGTACAGGCCTTGTTTCAAATCCCCAAACACCGGAGTTATAAGGGAGATAGACCTTCGTTAACCCCTTTGAGCCTTAAAGTAGGAATTTCTTTTCTTTTCGAAAAAAAACTTTCATTTTAACCTATGGACGGGTAGTGTTCAGTTAATCTGATCGAGCGTTCAGAACTCATCAAGAGAGTATGCATTTAAGGATACAACAATGGTTATCCTTCAAAAGGTTGGGAAAGGTGAAAACCACAGTAGTCGACCTCCATCTATCAATAGTGTGCATCAAAGGAGAATGATACCATGTTGGGTATCTCTCGCACATCATAAAGGTCAACGGATAGCGACACCATTGATTATCCCTCATCTACCTAAGGACTCAGACAGTCACCATCACTTTAACAAATTGAAATTCCTGGCAGCAGATACTTAATGTCACAGAGAATGTTATGACCACGATGTCGACCGCTTTGACAACTCACCACGATAAATATAGAAAGCGATAAATAACACAATAAGTTGTTCACCAGTTCGGTTCTAACAAACCTACGTGCGGGAGGCTACCAAGCGGGGAGAAATTCACTATTAGTAGTATCAATTTAGAGTTAAACTCACCGTTTACAACTCCTCACTTAATCCAATGACACTTCAACCTAAGTCCTACTTAGATCGAGTTCCTACTCATCCCCTCAATCACCGCGATGATATCGACCTATTGAATAATTGAATTGTGAAGACACGCTTCAATAAAATATCTTGATCTTGCTTCAAAACTTTAATCAAGAGACAAACACTCGTGCTTTAAAGCTTTGAGTGATAAACTACCCTTACAACAAATCCTAGTCGATGCACTTATCAATTGATAGTTGCTTGGCTCACAGAAGAAACTAAATTACACAATACCAACTGTTACCTTAACGTACACAAACAAAAGCCTTCAATGTCTTCAATGGAATCTAGAGGCGTGGCAGAGTAAGGGTTGAATTCTTTATATAAAGCGATCCACGAATCTTGATTTTGGGCTTCCATAAAGATAGCTATGGTTTACTTAATTCTCTCCTAAAAACATGGTTTGTTCAACAACCAATTTAGGTTTAATTAAGATTAACCTAGCAGCCACGTGAGCATGCTTTCTAATAACGAGAAAAACATAAATAAAATGCTCAACAAACTTCGAAAATCTCGGGAAAAAGCGATTCTGCGAGCAGAATGTCACCTGAATGTCATAACATACATTATGACATCGGTCTATTTTAAATTTCAAGCCTGACTTTAGCTTCCACATTACAGTGTACTTTTACCATCCTTGTCGATGGGATTTATCTTCAATCTCTGAATGTCATGACATCTATCAAGACATTTCTAAAGTCTAGTTTTGCCAAAATTGATGCCAACTTAAACACTAACAAACTCCCCTTTTGCACATTTTGGCTAAAACTACTAGACTATCAGTACAAAATCAGTGAAGACTAACAACCTAGTTCTAAGTTTTCCTAAGCTTCAAGTAACTAGAACTAAGAAGATAAATTCTACCCATACATACATCCCACAATTTCCCACATTGCCCACAAACAAAATTTAAACAAGCAGGCCATAAAATTTTAGGCCATACAATCCCACATGCCATACAAGTTCCCAAAGTCCCATACTCATCACACGGGTTCTTCTCCCCAGCCATAAAGGGCCAAGGAAACCATACAAGTCCCCAAACTTTTTAATCAAATAGTGTCGGAACAAAAAATATACCGACAAGTAATTAAGTACCGCCAAGTATACGAGGATACATCTACATCGGGACAATGTTCTGATCATCAAAAAAAGCACAAATGGAAAAATACAAGAAACAAAGCGAACATTGGCGAAACAACGACGAGGAAATGGGCGAATACAAAGCAGATAAAAAGCAACATAGCAACAATTAGTTGCTCTCCTACTAAAGAGGCATCTTCATTATCGTGACATCGGCATCATACGCCTTATCGAAGCTTGTTCGGGCTTTGCGGGTTCGAGAGCTTTCCTTTTCTTGGCCATTGGTGTCCTTTTGCATTTTGAACAACCAACAAATTTAGCTCTATACTTCTTTGAGGAAGTTCGATTACAGTTATTGCTCGACTTGAGAACAAATACCTCCTTTGCTTTGGAAATCGGAAGAATCGGGGTTCACATGGTTGCACAGGCGTGATCATCGAGATGTCATGACATTCTTTGTGACATCGGATCATCTACTAAACTAGGGCTAGCGGTCTTTGATTAAGGAATAGAAATTCCGAGCAGTGATGTTCGTATAGGATTACGGTGACTATCCTAGCAATGGCTTCTTCTACATACTTGGTACCTTCCTATTTCTTATCTCGGAACGGAAGAGCGTAGTCTTACCGATGAGCGATGAACCTTGATCCTTCCGTGCATCTTGATTAGAGTCGGTTGCCATTGAGGAGACCTTCAGGTTCAATATCCATGGCTTGACAATGCCTAATCTCGACCATGGTGGGAGATGAGCGGTCAGTCGAAGGGATGAGGAAGACATATTTCTCAGGAAAGGTTGAGAATCGAGACCAAGAATGACCAAGCGGTTGAGATATCATTGGATGGAGAAGGTATGATACTTTCAATTGAAAAGGCTGTTATATGGAGGAGTCTTTTCACATTCTTGAACCCTATAAAATAAGAGGAAATAAATGACCCACTTATAATTAATAAATGGTCTCTTCCCTTTCTTGGGCAATCTTAATTGCTACAATTCCTCATCTTGACAGATGCCAGTTTGCTCCTTAAGTTTTCAAATTGACTAGCATCGAGCCTTGGTAAAAATGTCGGCCGATTGAAGTTACGTGACTACATGATCAATTTAATCACCTTCTCCTCCACAAGTTCTCGATGAAGTGATGTCGATGTCTATGTGCTTAGTCCTCTTGTGTTGAATAGGATTCTTTGATATATTAATAGCTTTTCAGTTGTCAAAATACAATGTCATGACATCACTGTGACATTATACTCGAACATCGCTTCATCGGACCATTTGAGAACAAGCTGCTACCGGTACTATGTATTCGACTTGACGGTGGATAGGGACACAGTTTGCTTCTTGCAAAACCAGAAACAAGATTGTTTCAAAGAAGCATCCTCGGTACTTTTCATCATCGGCACTCGGCCAGTCGGCATCACAATATCCAGACGGTTGGTTCACATCCGGGAATATAGGATACCATAATTGCAAGTTCCACTCATACTTGGATTCTTTTCACGGTTAATGTGACTTACTTTAGGCTCGACGATATCTTGCACATACCCCAATGCATAAGCAATGTCGGTCTGCTGGTATTAGGTACAACAAGCTCCCTATCATGCTCCTATATAAACTTTGATCAACCTTTTCTCCACTTGCATCCTTGGTCGACTTCAAATGTGTAGGGCGAGTCCTTTTATTTGGCATTCTCCATTCAAACTTCTTGACAATATTCTTTGCATACTTGCTTTGTGAAAGAAATGTTGAATCTTCCATCTGTGTGACTTGCAATCCAAGGAAGTAAGTTAACTCTACCATGAGACTCATTTCAAACTACCTTGCATTTGATTGGCAAATTGTTTCACCATTGTCTCGACATTCCTCCAAATACTATGTCATCAACATAGATTTGAGCCACCATAACCTTCCACCTTCATTCTTGACAAGAGTGTTTTATCAATCCTCCTTTCCTGTATCCTTTGTGCGGAAACTTGGTCACCTTTCATACCGGCCACTAGGGGCTTGTTTTAGACCATATAGGGCTTTCCTTAATCTGTGAACATGTTGGAAAACTTGGATCCACAAATCCTTTAGGGTGTTCTACATATACTTCCTCATTTAAGTAGCCATTTAGGAAGGCACTTTTCACATCCATCGAAATAATTTGAATTTGAATGCAAGCAACTCTAGTAGAAGCTGATTGATTCGGTCCCAGCCTTTGGTGTAAAGGTCTCATCAAAGTCAATTCCCTCCACTTGAGTGTAACCCAGAACAACAAGTCTTGCTTTATTCACGGTGGCGGTCCATACGCATCGGACTTGTTCTTGTAGATCCACTTAGTGCCAATGATGTTTTGTTCCTACGGTCTAGGAACTAATTCCCATACTTCATGTTGCTTGAGCGGTTCAATTCCTCTTGGTTGCTCCAATCCAAAATTCATCACATAGAGCTTCTTTGACATTCTTTGGCTCTATTTTTGACACGAAGCGGGAGTTTGAGACAGTTTCTCTGGATCTTGTAACAACACCTTTGGTTGGGTCTCCAATGATGAGATCCTTTGGATGATCTTTCTGAATCCTGATTGAGGGATCTTTGTTTGCTTCCTCAGGTTCAGATTTAGGTGAAGTAGGAGTAGGAACATTTTCCTTATCAGGTACTTGAGGTGATGTCTCGAACCATGTCTCAACATCATATGGGACATTGTGCTCTGATAATGATCATCAACAATGACATTAATAGACTCCATCATAACACAGGTTACGGGTTGAATACCCTATATGCTCTTTTGTTTGTGGAGTATCGAGGAAAATGCCTTCATCACTCTTAGAATCCATTTTCTCCTTTGATCACGATCTGTCGAATATACCATTTGCTCCCAAACACATGAAAGTATTTCCGAGTTGGTTTCTTCCTTTCCATAGCTCATACGGGGTGGAGCGGTTCCTTTCTTAAGGTAACCTGTTGTGAACATAGCAATTGTATTCATAGCTTGACCCAAAATGAATAGGGTTTCTTAGCATGAATCATTGCTCGGAAGATTCTGTATAGTCCTATTCTTTCTTTCCACAACCCCATTTTGTTGAGGTGTTATAGGAGAGGAGAACTCATGGTTGATCCCTTACGAGGAAGAATTCATCAAACTTGCTATTCTCAAATTCCTTTCCATGGTCACTTCTTATTACGACAATACTGACTTTCCTTCTCTCTGAAGTCTTTTGCATAACTCCTTAAAGACATCAAACACTTCAGATTTTTCTTTGATGAAGTTTATCCAGGTAAATCTGGAGAAGTCATCCACAACAACATAGGCATATCTTTTTCCACCAAGGCTTTCAACCTGCATAGGCCCCATCAAGTCCATGTGCGGCTCCGATTACTTTAGATGTGGTATGATGTCTAGACATTGGGTGTGACATTACGGTTTGCTTTCCAACGGCACTCACCACACACCCTTCCTTCATCAATGTGAAGTCTTGGTATCCCTCGCTGACCTCCATTGAGATGATCTTTTCATTCCTCGAGGTGTAGATGTCCTAGTTTTGGTGCCTGACTTGACCTCCTTTTCATCTTTATGCGTGGAACATACGGATGAGAGGTTGGTGTTCTCGATTCCCACGTGTAACGGTTGTCTTTTGATCGATTCCTCTCATAACTACTTCTTGTTGATCATTGATTACAAGACATTCGGATCTAGTGAAGTTAACTTTGAATCCCGTATCACATAGGTGACTTATGCTTATGAGGTTAGCGATCAAGCCTTTTACAGTGACACTCCACTTAGATTTGGAACTCGGGCGGTCTAAGTTTCCAACACCTTTGATTTCTCCTTTAGCTCCATCTCAAAGGTAACAAAGCTGGTGGAATGAGGTTTGACATTATTCGATGGGTTTTTATTCCGGTCATATGCTTAGAACACCTTGTCAAGTACCAATCTTCCTTGGCGGACACTCACGAGAAGTGTGAGCTATCATTGCTTGATCTTCTTCTTCCACTTTTGAGTGTAAGGTACTTTGATGTTTTAGGCAACATAGGGAGTCGATTAGGGTATCCATGTAGCTATAAGGAAGGGTTTATGTGTCCAACCTTCCAATGTTGAAGGGCTTTGAAACTTCTTCTTCATGTTTCTCGATCGATGTTGATCCCAATGTTGTGACATTTGCCTTGACTTTGGTTTCCTAGGCCTCTTCTTTTCTTATCACTAACGGTTCCTTTGACCACATATCCTAGACCATGCTTGTTTCGACATTTGCCCAGTGAAGGATTTCTTCCAACTTTTCTATTCAGGTGTTTTGTGATTTAGTCATCGATCAAGCTTGGAATTTAACTGCTGTAATTTCCTTTGTTGAGATGTCTTATAGTGTCTGTATTCTCCTTCTTTTCGACTTCCGACTTCACATTTTACGCCTCGACTTCTCAATCGACTTTTTACATTTTTCATTCGGTGACATACTTCACCGCCGATACGGTTTCTTGTAAGTATCGACAAGTTCTTCAAAGTCACTTCTTCATCACTAGAGTCATTATCTGAATTACAACTTCCAGAAGGTGCAGTGACAAGATTAGCTGCTTCTTCCTCAGACTCACTTCCTGAATCAGACCAAGTGACAACCATTCCTTTCTTTTGTTTCTTAAGAAAGGTGGGACATTCAGCTCTAATGTGTCCATATCCTTCACATTCATGACATTGGACTCCTCTGCTTTGACTTCCTTTTTCTTCTGACCTGGATCTTCTGCTGGAGTCATAAGATCTGTTGATGTCAGATGGAATGTCCTTGACATTTGACCTTGACCTTGGATCAATTCTCTTGATGAGCTTGTTGAACTGTCTTCCAAGCATAGCTATGGCTTCAAATATCTTCTCTTCATCACCCTTCTTGCACTCCTCTTCAGTATTGGATACAAGGGCTATGCTTTTATTCTTCTTATCAGTATTCTCACTGATTCCCATCTCAAAAGTCATAAGAGATCCAACAAGTTCTTGACCTTGAGGTCTGATGTCTGCCTCCTCTATTGCGATTACTTTCATTGCAAATCTCTTAGGCAAGGATCGAGAATTTTCCTTACCTTCTCCTCGACATCTTTTCACCCAGGCTCACGGGTGTTGGCTATCTCAAGATATTCATGTGGAACTCATGAATAGTCTCTTCTTTCATCTTCAAATTTTCAAATCGGTAGTGAGCATCTGGTCTTGACATCTTCACCTTGGATGTCCCTCATGAGTAGTTTGAGGGTGCCCACATCCTTGGCCAGCTCACATTGATGAACCAGTCTGAAGATATTTACATCAATACCATTAAATAAAGCATTCGGTGCTTTAGAATTCCCCGGGAGCCCTCTTCCTCTTTGCTCCATTCTTCCTCGGGTTTCAAGGCGGTGGTCCATCTTTCTCAACCTTGGTTGGATGTTTCCATCCTTCATCGCTCTCCAAGCCTTGATATCTCACGATCTTAAGAAGGCAACCATACGAGGCTTCGATAATCATAATTAGACCCATCCGAATAGGTGGTCTTCCTCCAAATCCTCCTTCTTTATCCATTCGCGAAACTATTATCCTAGATCTCACCGGAAATAACAAGCGGTGCACCTTTCGATGCCAATTGAAATTCTGGCGGATACTTAATGTCACGAGAATGTTATGACACGATTCGACACTTCTTTGACAACTCACACGATAAATATAGGCGATAAATAACACAATAAGTTGTTCACCCGTTCGGTTCTAACAAACCTCGTGCAGGCTACCAAGCCGGGAGGAAATTCACTATTAGTAGTATCAATTCAGAGTTAAACTCACCGTTTACAACTCCTCACTTAATCCCTACCCAATGACACTTCAACCTAAGTCCTACTTAGATCGAGTTCCTACTCACTCCCCTCGATCACAGCGATGATATCAACCTATTGACTAATTGAATAGTGAAGACACACTTCAATAAAATATATTGATCTTGCTTCAAAGCTTTAATCAAGAGACAAACACTCGTGCTTTAAAGCTTTGAGTGATAAACTACCCTTACAACAAATCCTAGTCCAATGCACTTATCAATTGATAGTTGCTTGGCTCACGAAGAAACTAAATTACACAATACCAACTGTTACTAACCTTAACGATTACAAACAAAAGCCTTCAATGTCTTCAATGGAATCCAGGGGCGTGGCTGTAGAGTAAGGGTTGAATTCTTTATATAGAAGCAGTCCTAAATCTTCAGTTTTGGGCTTCCATAAAGATAGCTAGGGTTTACTTAATTCTCTCCTAAAAACATGGTTTGTTCAACAACCAATTTAGGTTTAATTAAGATTAACCTAGCAGCCACGTGAGCATGCTTTCTAATAGCGGAAAAACATAAATAAAATGCTCAACAAACTTCACGAAAATCTCGGGAAAAAGCGATTCTGAGCGAGAATGTCTGCGAATGTCATAACATACATTATGACATCGATCTATTCTGATTTTCAAGCACGACTTTAGCTTCCTGATACGACTTTTTACCATCCTTGTCCAGTAGGATTTATCTTCAATCTCTGAATGTCATGACATCTATCAAGACATTTCTAAAGTCTAGTTTTGCCAAAATTGATGCCAACTTAAAACACTTACACAAATCAATGATTGTGTAAAGATCCACGACTTGTTCAAAAAAAAAAGATGAATAGAAAAAGACAAAAAGTCCGCTAAGTCGGAACTTAGTAATAAGTCGCTTAGGCAAGAGTCAGGCAAAATTCAGGAAAAGGAAAAGAAGAGAAAATCTTGTAATGCATTGTCAAAAAAAAGAACAAGTTGTGTGGTCAAATACCAAAAGACAAGGTGGGTGTCTGTTGTGTCCAAGAAACCCTATATTGGTTCCTCAACCATCGTAAACTCCTCTCGAGAGATGAGAGCTCGTATCAAGATAGTTGAGCTTAGGACTGAAGGACATCATGGAGAATGGGCGGGCACCAAATATTTTGAGCCTAAAAATCCTTTTTCTAAAAAAACCGTGAACGAACCACGTTCTTTAAAGTCCTAATTGAAGCATGGTTTAATTCAAAAGCATACAACGAAGAGATCGCGTTTACCTGACTCCTACAGTATGTGCTAAGTATCTGTGTTAGTATCATATGTTCGTCTTATCTTTCAAAAAGAAAATTTTCAATGTTGCACTCCAAAAAGTGTTTCACTCACAAAAAAAAATCATAGTGTTTTTCATACAAAACTTCAAGACGCATAAATGTTGCATTATAATTGTCACAACAAACATTTTTCTACATGTAAAACAATTGTTTGACATTGAAGAAGTTCTCATAATGAACATCAGTGAAGAGTTTAACTTTGTCCAAAGAAGAGAAACTTGATTATTCTGCTGAGTTAGCAGTTTTTTGTAGCAATGGGCAGGACGTCTAAGGACTCCTTTGAGCATATCACAAGTTGTCTTCTCAAGATTCTGTTAATTTGGGGGCAATCAAATCGAAATTCAGCTCCTCAAATTTCTGCCAATCTGGGGGCAAATCCTTAAAGAGCAATCAGCAGTTGATTTAGTCTTTCCCAAAAGAGCATTTAGCTTGGGACAACTGTCATTCCATGTTTCAGTCAACTAGAAGCAATCACCTCAAGACATGGGAGTCTCTCTAAAGCTCGTCCTGGAGCAGGTCTTCCCTATGTTTGCAGAGCTCTTTATTCAGACACAGTCAACCTGAGGAAAATACTTGAGATATAGAAGTCTTTCCAAGACTCATTCTAAAACAAGCTTGCTGAAAAGATTCATCTGAAGCAACTACTTCGAGACGTTGGAGTCTCTCCAATGTTCATCCTGGGGCTAGTTGGCCATTTATGCAAAGTCCGTCACTCTGAGGTTCAATAAATCTAAGGAGGTTATTTTGAGATGCAGAAATACCTCCAAGACTCCTATCGAGGCATGATATTCCCATATCAGAATATCCAGTTCCTTTGAAATACTGATGATCAGTAAAATATTGCATCAGAATACAGGATGCCGGGGCACTCCTTTTCGGGAAAGATTTTTAGAAGGTCTACCAGACCGGGGCATATTGAGATTACAGGCGCAAAATCTAATGCGTTGCATTCCATGCATAGAGGCACGCCTCTAATCATCATTATCTGGTCGATTCGAAGTTTGCTATTCTTCTTTCTACAAAATTAGCATTGCGCCCTTCGGTGACAATTCGACATTTGGAGCTTGGTCGATCATCTTGTTGTGCCATGTTCTTTTATCCTCCGGACTAACGATTATCGAGGATTCGATTTGATAGCCGGTGCATTAACGGTATATTCATGCATTCATATCATATACTACATAGCACATTCATTCATAAACCTCATCGGGACTTAGGATGTTTCAAGATCGCTAGTGATTTTCTCGTGAGAATCATAATTTGAAGACTATTTTGAATAACAGATTTAGTTCTTCCGATCACAAGTTTAAGGGCTCGACCATAATTGGTCTACAATGATAATGATTCTCGAATCGAATCCATTCCAGAGTGATTGGGTTTCCCCAAGCGAACTCTTGTATCAATGATTCTTCTTCATAGAGTTCCTTTCAAAAGTACCCCATTACGAGCGGAAAACTTTTCCCAAACGATAATCTAGCTTTTCTCCCCAGTGCAAGGAGAATTCTTGTTTGAAAGACAATTGGCAGTAGTATCAATTCTCCAGTGAAGTCTCTTCCCCAGAGAATCGGTGGATCATCCCCAGTGAACTCTTATGACAACAAGATCGTTCAATTGGATTCCCCAGTGAACTCTTATGACAACAAGATCGTTCAATTGGATTCCCCAGTGAACTCTTATGACAACAAGATCGTTCAATTGGATCACCCCCGGTGAACTCTTATGACAACAAGATCGTTCAATTGGATTCCCCAACGATGTCTTCCTTCTCTCAACAGTATCAGGAAATCATATACTATTTGCATTAGAAAAAAAATCATATCATGCATATCATACCCATGCATTAACTTGCTCATTTTGCGAGGTTTTCAAGCTGAAGCGTAAATATCCTCGTAAGGATCAAATTGAAGGATTAGTTCTCAGACGACATAATTATCCTCCTTTCTCCGATATAAGTTATATACTTATATGAATCTTAACAACTGATGGTTTCTCCAACCGAGACTTCTTCCCCAGCGAAACAGTTGTTCAACGAACTCTAATGTCAGCAAAATTATCAACCGGGAATCCCCAGTGAATTTTCCACATGATTTCCTTACGAAGTTTCCCCAGTGAAGCTTAATTTACTCCCAAGTGAGTCTCCTTCAGAAAGGATTATTACAACATTATTCTTGGTGTTTTCAAGATTTCTTTCAGACAAGAATCTTCCTAGCAAATTCTATTGGCAGTGAATTCTGTGCTTTTGTTATCTGAGTTGTTCTCAGAAAACTACAGTGAACTCTGGTGTGTTTATTTCCCCAGTAAGTTATCAACTACTCAACAATAAATGTCCACCAGGTGGAATGTTTATTCAATCTCAGGATATTTCTCCAACTCAGACGTTGATCCACATATCCACTTTTCCATGTTGTATATAATGCCGAGAAGCTCATTACCTAAGTTTTCAGTCACGGTCTTGAATCGATTCTTATCATAGGTAAAGCTATCTGCATACAAATTGAAGATCTTGTCGACTCGGAAGTTATTCAACATGTTCGTACATGTTGATTCTCTCATCGTGATATGTCGGAAACAAGATTTGACTTCATAAAACATCTATATCACACGTTGTCTTTGGATATTGTTTTGTTTATCCCCAGTTTGTACTCTCGGATGCGCTGATTTTGTTATCTTTGGTAACTCGAAGTTACGGTGAAAGACATTCAGCATGCCATGGCTCCTCGCACCTTCGTGCACCAACAATTCCGATATTGTTCTAGCCATATATCTTTGTTAAGGTCTGCCGGTATTCCTTAACAATCAGGGAACTCTTTGTTAAGTTCTCAATGAACAATCAGGGAACTCTTTGTTAAGTTCTCAATCAACAATCAGGGAACTCTTTGTTAAGTTCTCAATCAACAATCAGGGAACTCTTTGTTAAGTGCTCAATCATGTCAATCAGGGAACTCTTTGTTAAGTTCTCAATCGTGTCATTTCTCAATTTTGTTTAAAGTCTCCAGGTATTCCTTAATTATCAGGGAACTCTTTGTTAAGTTCTCAATCGTGTCAATTTCTCAATTTTGTTTAAAGTCTCCAGGTATTCCTTAATTATCAGGGAACTCTTTGTTAAGTTCTCAATCGTGTCATTTTCTCAATTTTGTTTAAGGTCTCCAGGTATACCTTAATTATCAGGGAACTCTTTGTTAAGTTCTCAATCGTGTCAATTTCTCAATTTTGTTTAAGGTCTCCAGGTATTCCTTAATCATCAGGGAACTCTTTGTTAAGTTCTCAATCATGTCAATTTCTCAATTTCTCAATTTTGTTTAAGGTCTCCAGGTATTCCTTAATTATCAGGGAACTCTTTGTAAGTTCTCAATCGTGTCAATTTCTCAATTTTGTTTAAAGTCTCCAGGTATTCCTTAATTATCAGGGAACTCTTTGTTAAGTTCTCAATCATGTCAATTTCTCAATTTTGTTTAAGGTCTCCAAGTATTCCTTAATTAACGGGAACTCTTTGATAAGTTCTCAATCACATCAATTTCTTAATCTTTATTTCTTGTCGCTTGAGAAGTTCAGTTCTCTTCTCATAGCATTTTCATTAAAACTTATTGTTGTTTATTTGCTCATTTTGGTACTCGGTTATCCCAAGTATTGTTAACATCTCCTAATTATTTCTCATTGGGTACTGCTGTGTTAAGGTATTCTGTTGGTGCTTAGCATGTTTATTTGAGTCTCCACTGACCTAAAATGATCTATCTTAATCAATCATCAACATTTGATCTTCAAAATTCCCAACTTTTTCTCATGATCTACCTTGAATCGACCAATTAGGGTTTTGATCGAAGATAGTGAATCATTGACTTTCTGCTCAATAGATGACCTATTTGCTTGAAGATTGGTCTTAACATCTTCAATACAACATCTTAACCTAATTTCTTGGTTCAAAACATTGCAAAATCCATGTTTCTTCATCGGACAAATTACGAATCATCGATGAAAATTCATCTAACTCAAAAGTCAAACTTTGACTTTTGGTCAACTTTTTCAAGATCAAACTTTTTCAATCATAAAAACATTTCAAATAATCCATCATGATCATAAAAAATCAAGAAATATGAAAAAGTCAATAAAAAGTCAAGATTTGAATTTTTTTCTAACACTTAGAAATTTTTTCAAGTGTTAAGAAACATGGTTTTTCCTCACTTTCATGACCATTTTTCACCTAGATCCATTTTGATTCATGAAAAACTCAAAACATGAAAGTTGTAGGTCTTGTTACAAGCTTTCTAAAAAGTCCAAGAACTTGCAAAAACACTTTGTCTAGCTAGGGTTTTGATTTTGAAACATAGAGCTCCAAAACCATGGATTTCCAAAATCATGCATCAAAATTACAAGTTGTTTTGCAACTTTCTCCCTTCTAGAAGCCTTGTCACTACATGAGATAGAATTTAAGAGAAAAAATCTTATGTAAATTGCTAGGAAAGAATAAAAAAACACTTGAGTTTTTTAAGTAATGATTAAAAAGATTCCATTTGCATTTAATGAAGGAATATTCTTTCTTAAGCCTTAAGCTTCCAAATTTCTCTTTTAATCTTATTTTACCTTGACATTTTCATAATCCTTTGCCTATAAATAGAGGTCACTACTTCATTCAAAAACACACCAAAACAATTCCAAACTTGTTTTCTCATTTCTTTCTTATTTTGCAAGTTTTCTAAGTTTTTTCAAAGAGGTTAGAATCCCAAATTGCAAATTCTTGCAAGTTCCAACCAATAGGTGTCATTCTAACATGTTCTAAATATCATTTAGAATTTTTTTTGGAACTTCAAACCCTCAAAAAAAACAAGCTAAAATCAGTTTGCTCCATAAATCATTTCCAAAACTCATAAAATGCAAATTTGAGCCATAACTTCCAAACTCTTAATTCACTTGTGCTTGTTATAATTTTTCACTTCAAACACCTTCTATACATCATATAGAAGTAATCCAAATCATCATTCCATCACTGTATACATAGAATCATGAAAATCGATTCTCACTTCAAGTAACTGAAATTGGACTTGGTCAGAATAATCCAGACCATTTCAAACCAAGGTAAGCATACTAATACCTATTTTATGATTATGTAAAAAAATCCAAAAAATATTTTCTTTTTTTAATTATATTTTTATTAAGTCAAAAATGAGACATTTTAAGTATTCTTAATACTTTTCAAAAGATGTTTTCTTTCCAATTTTCAAACTTAAATCTTTTTTTTCAAAACTTCTTGTGAATACCCTTCACTTTTCAAAACCATTTTCAAAACCTCCTAAAAAAACACTTTCATAATTAAATTTCTAAACCTCGATCCAATGTCGAGTGCATTTTCAAAACTCTTTCACAATAAAAACCCAAGTATTTAAATCGTTGGTTGCTAGACTAATTGTTTAAATACTTGTGCAAAATGGACTCCTAGTCTTTAAATCGTTGGATGCTAGTCTAGTTGTTTAAAAGCTCTTAACAATGTGAAACTCGTTTCACTTCACTTTTTCACAAGAAACCTTTTGGGATGATAGACGACTCGTTGAGCATTGAGCTCCTCTTGTTTCTAGTATTTGAATCGTAGGATGCTAGTCCTATTGTTCGGTACTTTTTCATCCACCTAAAATCAATTCAACTCACTCAAATCTTTCTCGCTCATATGCGATCATCAAACTCTTTTCCGATAAAGAGGGTGCAATAGTCGTTCCAAATACGAGAGAGGACTTAAGCTTTTAAAACAAACAAAACAAGTCCTAGTTCAAAGCATTTGAAATGTCTAAATGCACGATTTTTCTTATAAAATCAATGCAACCAATTAAAGCCTTTTTAAGAGGAACTACGGAGTTTTGACTTTCCCATTGCACAAGGGAATACGTAGGCACACGGTTCCGAAACCGTGCCAAACTCAAAATCATAATAAACAAATTCTTTTTCTTTGGGTATTCATAATTTAGCAATAAACACACACACAAACGTGTAGAATTAAATGGGTCCCATCGAGTACGATGGATGTAAGGGGTGCTAACACCTTCCCCTTACATAACCGACTCCCGATCCCACTTTTTGGTCACGTAGACCGCCTTATCCGCTTGCTTGGGGTTTTATCTATATTTTCCCGTTCTTTTCAGAATAAATAAAATTAGGTGGCGATTTCACTATTTTCGAGAATTAAAAGATTTTTGAAAATCGAGTTGCTTCACTAATGATAAAAGTGGACTTGGTTTTTCAAAATTTTCTCAACCAAGTCCCAACAAAACTATCTTTGTTAAGGCTAATAATCAACCAATCCAAGAGAAAGTAAACAAGCCTAAAGTAGTCCATCATTATCCTAAGAAGAAACAAATTGTTAAGAATAAATCTTATCCTCCTAGATATAGAAGTAATTTTGAGCCAACTTGTTTTTATTGTGGTATTAAAGGCCATACACCTAATGCTTTCTATGTAAGAAACTTTAGTGTTCCAAGTGGACATTATGTGTGGGTAAGGAAAGGAACTAACTATGATGGGCCCAAAGAACATTGGGTACCAAATCAAACTTAATTGTTTTGTAGGTTTGCTTGGAGACCACTTCAAACTTTTGGTATCTTGATAAGTGGTGACTCTAAGTATTTGATGGGAGACATAAATTAACTTTCAAATCTAATTCTCAAGTCCAAGGATTATCTCACATTTGGGGAATACCTTAAAGGAAGAATTCTTGGCAAAGTCAAAGTTGGAGCACTTTCACATCCATTTAAAATATACTTCATGTTGAAAGCAAAATCTTCTAGAAAGACAACTTTATGACAAAAGGCTTCAAGTTCATCAAAAGTGAATGTTCGATGAAGTCTCTTCATGAGGTAAAACTCATAAGTATAAATTGCTTTTATTTTCAAAATTTCACTATATACTTCTTTTAGTCTTTTCTCATCCTTTTTGCTAATGACAAACGGGGAGAAGATATATATGTATGTGTATGCTTGTCTCTAACTATTGCAACCCCAAAGATGTAAAATCATCTTAAATCAAGGGAGAGCTTTGATCAAGGGGGAGTTATCAAAGATAGGGGGAGCATTCACATTAGAGATTATCATTTGTTCTCAATATTAAAGCATCTCAACTTTCAATGGGTTGTCATCATCAAAAAGGGGGAGAATGTGAAGTCAAGCCTCTCCAAATATTAGTTTTGATGAAGACAAATTTAGAATCAAATGATCATAGCAAAAGAATGGAAAAAGTGTCAAAGCATCATGTTCAAATTCAAACAAGTACATTTCAAAGTTAAAGCATCATGTTTCAAGGCTTTGGATTCAAGCTATTGCATTTCAAGAAGGTATAATAACAATGCCTCACAAATACTTAAGTTTTAGATGCTCAAAGTTCCTAACATGATTGCATGACATACACATTTGATTTCACTAAGTTTCAAAGCAAAAATTGCACTTTTCTTACTGTGCAATCGATTTACACAAAGGTGCAATCGATTGCATACTGAATGAAATTCTTAAAAATGTTTTTGTTTGATGGTGCAATCGATTTGCACAATGGTGCAATCGATTGCATGCTGAAAAATTTCAATTTTTAACTATGTGCAATCGATTGCATGCTGAAAAAATTTCACTTTTTAACTAAGTGCAATCGATTTGCAAAATGGTGCAATCGATTGCTCACTGTAAGTTTTTGAAAATTCATTCTTTTAGAGCCTGTGCAATCGATTTGCATAAAGGTGCAATCGATTGCACCCTGCACGTTTTGAAAAATCAGAATTCATGCATGCACCATTTCATGCACCCTTTCACTAAAACTTTGTCTCTAATCTTGGCAGTTGTTCATGATTAAAATGAAGAGACTTATTATATTTTTAAAAGGTGCCATGAACATATAAATACTCAATTTTCAAATTCATTTCTTACCTCTTCCAATCAACATTTATTCAAATTTCAAATATTCACATTCAAGTGTTCATACTTTCATATGAGATTTTCTGCATACTTTCACATTACATAAACCAGAAAATCTTGAGCAATCTATATCTCTAAGTCATTGTGAATTATTTTTATTGTAAGGGAAGATCAAGTATATTGATAAATCACTCAAAGTGGTATTGTTCTACAATCTTACAAACTCAAAAACTCTTGTAAAAATCATACATTCTTGTTGTATTCTTGTTGTCCAGGATTGTTGGAAACAAGTTGTGCATTCAAGAGGATTGTTCTTCTTGCACTTAGTGTTGTTGGACCTTAAAGGTTTTAAGAGCCTTTGGTCTCCCTATAGGTTAGATAGTAGGCTTCACCTTTTGGTGTGAATAGGCTGTACGATAATTCTGACTATAGTGAAATCTCTTGCATGTTATAAGGGGACTGGAGTACTCTCGGATTGTGAGGGAAACCAGGATACATCCTTGTGTTCTTTAATTTTCTGTTTTTATTGCTTTCATCACAACATAACCAAAAGGAAAGAAACACTTATAAAAACTTCATATACCAAACCAGAAAAATTAGTACAAGTATTCATAAAACCGGATAAATTTTCAAACACCTAATTCACCCCCCTCTTAGGCGCATTTGATACTTACAGTCCAGTCCTCTTAAGGGCGATAGATGATTTATCTTGAGTCTCCTCCCGGCTTTTAGCGACCTCCTTCAACTTGGTCCTGAGCTCTCAAAGCTCAACCTTTGGAGATTGACCGAGCTATGAGTAAGAAGCCGCCATCTCACGCGCCCGTATCATTTGCAAAAGCCTCCTTTTTGGATGAACGATCCATTTCTTCCAACAAGAGGGACTCTGCCCGAGGCAAAATCACGCTCGTATTTTCGAAATAGGTTTGGTCGTGCCAGCAGAGAGGAAGATCAAATTTCCCCTTGCCTCTCTCCCCGGTCAGATCCACCATTCCATCAACTCTAACTGCATTGTTCCTAGAAGGCGTTTGTTGAGGGGAAAGAGCCTCGACCGCCTGACTTGTAGATGAATTCCCCGGACCAGAGTTGTAGGCAACCCCCGGTTCATTCGGTGACCCCATTCCTTTCCCTTTCTTCTTCTGCAGCAAATTTTGAGAGATACGTTCTTGCACGGGATTCACCCTAGCTGCAACAAAAAGAACTCACATTAGGATCAGGAAAATGTAAAATCATCCAACTATCACATAAAAAGAAGAAGATGCACAAATATTAAATGGCAAGGTATCTACCCAGATAAGCCTTAGGATCTCTGCTAATGAGGAGATCCCTCACATTGATAAGTGAAGGTTCAAAAACATAACCCCCATCATCTTCCACAAGCTATTTTCCCCTCGTCCCATACGTCGGACCAGAGGAAGACCCTCGACATAAGATGACAGCACACCAAGACTGACCATATCCTCATCATCCAACCCCTATTTGGTCCACACATACTAATCAACATTTCGCCCGAAATGATCCTCTTTCCAATGAAAATTAAACTTAGACATGAGCTGGTACACATGCTCCCCTCGCACGTTCATCTTCGGAGAACCATCCTCCTTGACGGTTGGAGTCCTTGTAAACCCGTGGAAAAGAGCCCATTTCGAGATCGGTCGGACTAACATATACCTATCCTTAAAAATTTGAACAGACTCTTGGTAAGGTTTAAAAAGCTTCCCATTCTGTTGTCGAAACAACACCCAGCTCCATCGAACTACCCCGTCCGCCTTATCTGAACCCCTTTAGAAGATATGAAAAATAAAGAGAGGTTAGCACCTATGTCAAATATTCACATAAGATCTCAAGCATACGATAAAGGCTATCGCATTAGGATGAAGTTGAGAGGGAGCCAAACGAAGGTGGTTGAATACCGCCACTTACCGTCGATGAAGGGAGGCGAAACCAAACTCCCTAAACCAAATATCAAATACTGGAATATGATCAGCCTCGTATATCGAGCAAATCCGGTGCTCGGCCACGAGGATATATACTATCTAATCCCTTCGACTCTCCTCCATGTTTGCTTCATCTCCCTCACGGCCATACCAATCCACCTCGTCGAATATCTCACTTTGAAGAGTGGTGAAATACAATCCTCAAACTAGCGTCCGGAGCCACCTAAGTGGTCGAATCCTGGTTACTGACCAGAACAGTTGACTCAGTCACGCCCTCGCCAGAGTGAGGTTCCTCCCCTTGAAATGGTCCGAACCTTCATAACTATTTTTGCTAGTATCTGTCATAACACCTGAAAGCAGAGGATATCGGTGAGCTCGACATATACGTCAAATACACCCTTCCACAACTAGTCAAGTGAAAGGGCTCGGTCGAACAAGGATCCACTTCCTCGGTGAACAACCCTCTCTCAAAAATAACTATCGCTCAAAATAAAATATCTCGGCTCAAGGAAGGAGACATGCAAGGAACCCCCGACGTCGCAAAACGGAAGGGAAAAGAGGAGCAGTCGCTCACCGTCATAGGACACCCATGAATTCGAAACCCTAACCACATGAATTTTTATGAACAAACAAGATTTTTAAACCTAATCTAGCAAATTTGAACAATAGTTTCAAAAACATACAGTTTAAAAGTGACTGAGACGTTTGCAACAGGCGATCAGTTCAGTAATACGGCGGCGAAAGGCAGAGACGATTCTGAACACGTTAACTAGATTTCCTTTGATTGATGAATGTTGAAGTCGAGCACACGCAAGATGGATTTGACGGAGAAAAGTTATCAAATGGCGGGTCTCCGCTCCTTTTATAGGCCCCCACTCCGCACGTGCCTAGGAAAGCTAGGAAATTCATCATTACGCCCTAGTCCCTAGGTCTTCCAAGAAATCAATGCACGTAGCTCGGGGCCACATAAGCATGAACCCTACAAATTCCTCAACCTTTCATTTTCTTGACAACTCCTCATCTCCCCGGATAAAACAACTCCGACTACGCTCTTCTAAATCAAGTCATCACCCCCACAAACGGACGCGACGACTTGGGGGGCTACTGCTCTAGACTGCCCGAATGCCTATCGAGCAGATCCTTCTACCTCAAGATACTTTTATCCGCCGATATCCGATAACATACTAGGGGCTTCCACCTTCCCATTTCATCAACCGTGCGACATCCTCCACTCGACACACGTCGAGCGAATCAACTATTTACTCGCTAAGGACTATGCCCGTTATGTATCCTCTACTCGACATAACAGCTAGTTGCGAGCATCTTCGCCCGATTTGACCTAGTCAGCTCGAACAGCTATATTTGCGAATCCGCATATCCTGGCCCAAATATAGGAACCAATGGGAGTTCTCCTAAGATCATTATATAAACCCTCATATCCTTGAGGGAAAGATATCATTTTCTTACACTCAAAAGCCTAATATTCACTATCCTTTTCTTAGAACATTTTCTTACTTTAGCATCAAAGTGCCTTGCAGGTACACCACCCCCTCCTCAACATCAACATGCTCAAAGGATATTTAACTATTCCAGCCATTTCGATTCTGATCATTTGTTTAGGTCACAAGGTATACAACTAGTACAAAAAATATAAAAGACACAACAGAGGTTTTTACCCAGTTCGGTGCAACACACCTACACCCGGAGGCTATCAAGTCGGGGATGAAGTCCACTATCAACAATATCAATTCAGAGCTAAACTCCCCCGTTTACAACTCCCCACTTAATAACTACCCAATGAAACTTCTATCTAAGAACCTATTAGATATTAGAAACCCCTATCACTTCCTATGAATCACTCATAGTGATAAAACAATGACAATTAACAGAAGACACACTTCTATCACAACCTATCTATGTCTTAAAGCAGTTTGCTTCTAACTTAGGACATAACTTGGAGTTGATTCAAAACTTCCTCCAAGAATAATTCATACTTCCTATCACCTATATAGGTTTCGAGGAGCATGGTGACCATCCCACAATTTGGGTGGTTCACTACAACTAACCTTAATGACTACATCTTTGGAATACTTGGCTAGCTTACTAAACTAGGTTACAAACCCTTATTGATAACCTTTACCCAACTGGATTTTGATCTTTAATAACAACATATCAATTGTAACAAACTGCAAAAACTTCTACTATAAGTAAGGTCTTCAATCTTCAGTTTCCTAATTAGTCTCTTTGATTACTGATTGAATCTCCTGGACCTTTAAATGTTCATGTAAATATGCTATGTATATGATGCATAATATTCTCCAAATATTCTGCATAATTTAAGTCATAAATAAGTCTCATTTTAGTTCATTAGGCACAATGTCGAATGCTCCTTCATAGGACATCTTATTCGAAATTTTGTTCCAGTTGTTGAATAAGTTCAACACAACATGTCTTGACATTCCAATAGGACTTCTTGTTGTACCTATTCTTCTTAGCAAGATTGCACATCCTATTGTACATTATATTATTGCTGCTATTATTCGTTTTACAAAATTAATGTCAATTCTCAAAACTATGGAACTTACATATAAAGTCAAATTTCATTTAAAATCTAAAGGTCATAATTAATTGTCAACTAGATTACGACCCGCGCGATGCGCGACTATGAATTACTCTCTCCGTCCCAAAATTAGTGTCACGTTTAGGAAAAAAATCCCCAAAATACTTGTCACTTTAGATTAGCAATATATTGTGATATTTATTCTTTTGATAGTACCCTCTAATAAATACTCTTAATTTATTGTTTTATCACTTGAAATTAATGTTAATTTGAAAATATAAATAGTTTTAAAAGATATTATTTTAGGTCAATTTTTATATTTTGATTCTCATGTCTTTTTACCACTCATGTGAGTAGTAAATAATTTTAATGTTTGTCTTTAGTTTATTTATTCGTTGTAATATGAAAAATATATTAGTGAAGTATATAAATATGATTGAAAAGGATTGGATACTCCATAATGTTACAATATCCGTAAACAATGGTTAGTCTTTGAAAACACATTTGTTTTAACTTTTATTTTTGCCATGTCTTTCAACTTTTATTATACTATTTATGGTAACTATTATGAACGAAAAAAAGCGTAAAATATAGTTGAGTTTGATAATATATTATTATGAAAATAATATGTTTATCTAAGTTAGTAGGTAATTGATAGGTTAATATATATTTTTGACTATAATTATTTTATACTATCTATGGTAACCAGGGCCAGTCCTTGCCATGTGCAGCAAGTGTTGTAGCACTGGGTCTACCAAATTTTGAGGCCCAATATATATGTTTTAACTTGTTTTCCAGCACTTGTAATTTTATATCGGAGTCTTATAAAATAGGTGTGAAAACATATTGTTTAAAGTGTATTATTTTTAATTTGGGCCTATTTTTTTAATTGGAACGGGGCCTCCGAACTAATTGGGTCGGCCCTGATGGTAACTATTATAAATAAAAAAGAGAAAAATATAGTTGACTCTGATATATATATTTATGAAAATAATACATTTATCTAAGTTAGTAAGTAATTGATAATTAAGTTTTAAAATAGTTAATTTAGGTATTATTTTTTTTAATGATTTTAAAGAAAACATAATTCTAATTTTAGTGTTTAGTACATTAGATAATTGAAATAGTTAATTTAGGTATTATTTTTTTTAATGATTTTAAGAGAATATAGATAATTGAAATAGTAATTGTCTCGTTAGATCATTCTAGTTAAAAAATAAGATTTTTTTTTTCAAGGTTTGAACCTGTGACCTCCAATAGAGAAAAAATGTATTTGTCTATTTGAAAAGCAGAAATAAGGTTTTTAGGTGCCACATAGGACTATGTGACGATGTGGCACAAAAGGAATAAAATTTTATTAACACGTGCCGTGATATTATTTGTTGCTTTAAATTTAATATATTATATTATATTATATAGATTATATAAATTATTCAGATATAATTATATAATTATGCAGAGATTATATAGATTATATAGATGCCATATTTCTGTAATCATTCTATTAAAAATTTTATATGGTAGGTGTATACCAATTAAATTCTATTAAAAATGGAGAAGTAACATTTAATTTAATTTATTAAGAATCGATCGAACTAAAATTATTGGTTAGGTATACCGTTTTGAAATTCTAAAATGTACTGAATCGTTAAAAGACAAATTTTCCCAAACCGAACCGTTTATTAAAGAATCGAAACGTTAAACTATTTTTCAATTTTATTTTGAATTTGTTAAGTATTTTTTTTAGTTTTCGTTCGGTTCGAATTCAGTTTCAGTTTGGTTGAGTTTTAGTACTAAAATTAGGGGTGGCAACAAGGCATGCCTGCCATGTTTAGACCTGTTGTTGTACCCCAAAATTCGTCCTTTTCATTTTTTTTGATAATAATTAATTGGCTTAAATTTAATCTATAGGTGCATTACATGAATATCATTGATCATATGGTGATGATATTCAGAGCATCTCAATTTGTGGAAGAAATTGTGTGTTTTAGCCGGTTCAAACTATTGAGTCAGAAATGGACATTTTTCGGCTCGTATACTTGATGCATGATCTTCTGGTCAGAAGGTCATCTCGGGTTAGTTCTACAGGAGTTGGGATATTTTAAATGTGTTCCCCAATTCATCTGATCAGATTGAGAGCCATTTCGTCAAGAAAGGACTTCAACAATTCATTTCTTAATAAAGTGAATTTTGGGTATTTGGTACGTTTTGGACGCTCTAGAACTCATATCTCTCAGTTCATTGGGTATTTTAGGATGATTTTCAACTGAAAAGTCCCTCTAAATATTTTCTCCAACTTTCATTCTCAAGTCAGAAGTTAATTGTGTGAATAAAATCTCCAAAGAAATCAATCTTTCAAGTGGCATAAACTGAATTTTATGGCTGAATCGTGTTCACGGCACGCAAAACAATTCACAACTCATGGCTGGAATATCGAAATTGAACAGGACCAATGTCTATAATTCCGTCTCGAAGTCCTATTGGACTTTCATTCATAAGCCGAGAGCTAATTCCTTACGGATCAATACCAAAATTTTATTTTTTGAAGGTGAATTTGAGCCGAACCGAGCATTTTTCATCTGATGCACGGTGTTCAAAAAATTATATCTCGCTCGATTTTTATCAAAAAATGATGGGACTGGTGTTAAAATTTCACAAATTTCGTTGGCTTCAACTTTCGTTCACATCCCGAGTTTAGATTTTGATAAGAAGATCCTCGTTCGAAGCATTTTCCCCGAGTGGTGCAATAAAAATTCTGCATGTGTCGGATCACCGAAACATGTGTTGAAACTTCAAAAATTCATATCTCATCAACCGTTCATCTCATTGAGTCAAAATTTTGACTCACAAGCAATTTTCGTTTCATAGATTTTTCATGAAGAGTCTGATTTCAAATTTCGCACGGTTCTCGATCTTTTGGGCTGTGGACAAAAATTATTTGGATAAAGGCGAGTTGGGCCTAATCTTGGATCCAAGGAACTCCAAAGCCCAAAATTTGGATCTATAAATAGAATTTTCCTCTCACAAATCAAGGGGGAAGAATCATTTGCGAAATTTCATACTCTAAACTCACTTTTTCTCTCTCAATTCTCTCTCAAATCAAAAGAAGAAAAAAGGAAGGAAATTGAGTTTTCCTCCAAGCAAGCCTTCCCTCTCCACAAGCTTCTCCCTTTCCTTAGCCGGCCACCGCCCTGCCTCTACCGGAGCTCCAGCCATCAACCACCTCCTACAGTGACCCACTGGTCACTCTCTCTTCCCGGCCTCCTCCCGGATCTCCTCTCGTCCGCTCGGTTTCTCACTCCATCGCCCTTCTGATCCGGTCTCCTCCGTGACCAGCTAGCCTCCACGATTAAGCAACCTTCCGACCGATCCTTCTCCTCACACAACCGGTCACTCCACTCTCCCTTCCTCCACGTCCGGACTCCTTTAACTGGATAACCTTGCCACACCTTGCCTTGGATCGGAACCGACCTTCTCCTTGCTCCAATTGCTTAGATTTTCTTCAATCAAGGCTTCATTCTTCAATTTCTTCATCAACTCCTTGCTTCTTCTTCAATTCGACTTTGAAACTTCGAATTCAAGTACGTACTTGTTTCAATAAGCACTTATTTTAAGTGATTTTGAAAATTAGCTTATTCTTGAACTGATTTGAGGAATTGCTTGCATATACACATGTGAATTGAGTTCTTGATTAATTGCTTGGAATTGATTGATTAAGACTTGATTTGTGAACGTTATTGTGTCAAGATATAGGATTTTTGCACATACACTTGCATGCATTGATTCCTTTGTACATAGGAACTTGTGTTCATTGTTTGAATTGTAATTAAGATGATCATTTATTATTAAACACTAGTGTTGAATAGTTGAATTGAATTCATGTTTTATGACTTGATTTTGTGAACTCGAAAGTGTGTCGAGGCCTAGTTTTATGCATATTTTCATGTGTTAATTGATGCATTCTTGAACAATTAAATTGAGGCATTGTAACATGTTAAATTCTTGATTCTTTATTAACTTTAATTCATGCATCACATTATGTCTAAATGTGGTATAGGTTGATCATTTCATTTTTTGCTTTTGATACATGTTCATATGTATTTTTATTCCATAAAAGCATTAGATACATGAATAAATGGTGCATTTTCATGCATTTTTCCATTTAAACAACTTTGATTTTTTGCATACTAATTGTAAATTCAATCATGTAGAATTGTATGCACCATGTATGAATTTAATATCAAATCCTCTTTCTCATTTCAAAATACAAAAAAAATGATAATTGGAAATTAAATCGATACATGAATTTTCACTTTCCAAAAGCATTTTTATGCATTTTTGTTTATCGAAACTCATTTTTCCATAAAAAATTTTGGCATGTTTTAAAATCGTTTTTGATGGTTTCAGAACGAATTTCAAGTGAAACATGCCTAAAAGGTACTTGCTTCCCCGTTCCTTTAAGATCCAAAAAATGTCGCTTCCACTCAGAATTAATTAAAACCGATTATATTTTTGAATCCTTTGGCGCATTTGCAAGCAACCATGCGATTATTAATTAATTCCAACAAGTTGACTTTTCGCTCCGATTTCGAATAAGTGCTTTACCAAACCAATTTTTTAGTATATCATCATGTGAATATTCGCTTTTGAGATTTGTGCTTCGACAAGCACTCCACATTAATATTTCTAGCACTTTGTTACATGTGCGAATATTCTTGAGATTTGGATATGTGTGGCACATATTTTAATCTTGCACACATGTGTGTGCATTCTTTGTCTACATTGCTTGGTTCTCACCTTCTTGCAAGTTATTTGATTTATTTGGATGTGCACGACACACTGTCATATCCCAATTTTTGACCTAATATACCACCTTACATTTGCATCATTGCATCACTAACAATTCAGAACAACATTAATTGGGTATAGCATTCACAGGTCAAAATTAGGGTTTCATCAGATTTTCATCTGATTTAAGAGGCAATCAATTAGGGTTTGAGTTTTTCTCACCTCATTTGATCTATCTTGATCAAATCATCAACCTCTGATCATCAGATATCCAACTTTTCTCATTGATTAATCAAGGATCGACCAATTAGGGTTTTGGTTGAGGATGAGTATTCTCTGATTTTTTGAGCATTGAATGGCCTTTTTGGATAGAGAGTGGTCATTATATCTTAGATACAACATCTTGACCTAATTTCTGGATTCAAAACATCACAGAAGTTCACAAACTTCATCAGTCAATTTCAGAAACATCTGATGAAAATTCATCTGCACAGAAAAGTCAAACTTTGAATTTTGGTCAAATTTTTCAAAACAAAACTTTTTCCAACATAAAAATACTTCAAATAATCCATCTTGATCATAAAAAATCAAAGAATTTGGAAAAGTCAACAAAAAGTCAAAATTTTCAACACTTAGAAAAATTTCTAAGTGTTAAAATTTCTTATTTTTTCCAAACTTCATCGCATTTTTTCACATACTTCCACTTTGATTTGGAAAAAACTCAAAACATGAAAGTTGTAGCTCTTGAAACAAGCTTTCCAAAATGTCCAAGAACTCTTAAATCCATGGAGTCTAGCTATACTTTTGAGATTGAAACATAAGGCACCATGAACTTGGTTTTCAAAGTTCAAAATTTCAAATTATAGGTCATTTTGTGATTTCTTCATCTAGAAGCAATGCCACCTTGCCAAATGGAGTTTAGAGCTGATAAATATCAGCTAAAGATAATTGAGAAGAGATAGGATCAAATTGAGATTTTTACACATGGTTAAAAAAGGAAGCTTCCTTTTCCTTTTACAAAAGTCTTTCTTGCCCTTTAAGGCAACTTTGAATTACAAATGGCATGTCCTTGTGCCTAATTGTTCAGAACTTTTGACCTATAAATAGAGGTCATGTTGGCCCTTTGAATCTACACCAAAGCAATGCAAGTTCATGCTTTCCTTCCACTTTCTCCAATTTCTTGAATTATAGTTCAAAGTGAGGATAACTTGCAATTTTGAAATTTAGTGAATACTATGATGAACTTTGGTGTCAAACATATTTCATAATCAATATCAAACTTGTCTAAAACATAAAAGCAACATGAACTAAGCCAAAACTCAGAATTACATGTCATGCTTTTCAAACTTGCAAAACTGCCTTAGGATTCGAATTCTTGGTTAGGCTTGATTAACTTGTGTTCCAAGCATCCAAACATCATCCATGAACATCATATGAATGATCCAGACCCTTAACTTCCATCTGTAACAACTCTAACATCAAAATCGAGCTTCCATTTTCAGACTGTGCAGGTGGACTTGGCTGGAGTGATTCAAAGTGATTCAAAGCAAGCAGACCATTCCTATACCTTCCACATAGGCCGATGATGCTACAACAATCATAAAATCCGTTCTGGAAACACTCCAACATCAACTTCGATCTCAGCTTGAACAAGTGAGAACTCAAACTTCAATATCATGATTCCTTGCCTGTAAATGAAAAAACTCTTGGCCAATTGTTTTCTGCACCTATCACGATCCTTAACCCTCAAACAATTTGAAAAATCATCAACTACACATCATTTCAATTAGAAATTTCAGTTCTAGGGTTCTTCACGATTTCTGGAAATTCAATCGTGTTAGACCAAAAATAAACGCAATTAATATCCACCATCGTGTTCCTTGGGAAAAATCGAGCAACTTTCATGTTTACAACTTCCAATTTCATCAAGAAACAAGCAAATTAGAAAATCTGAGAATCAATGAGGATGAAGAACACTTCGCGCGTGTTCTTGAGTTTTTTTCAAATTTAAAATTTCCAATATTTTATCAACACGTGTTTTGATTCAAAAACATAAAAGCACTCTTGTCCCAGCGGTTTCCAGCTTGCTCGTAGTCTTCTCTGCCACGTAGCCACCCCAATGGACATGGGTTCAAACCTCCCATGGACCATTTTTTTCAAAACTTTCATATTTTCTTCATGTTTTTTCACAAACTTTCACATTTTTTTTAACCAATCAAAACTCCTCATTTTGGGGTGATTTTTTGTACACTTGTCAATAAATGTATCTATTTTATGATAGTGCAAAATTTTCGGAAAAACTTTCATCGATTATATTTTAATCGGGCAGCGGCGTTACGAGCACTTTTCAAAACCACTTTAAAAGGTAATTTTTTCAAACTTTCGAATTCCGATTCTTTTCAAAACTTCTCATAAATGAACCTCACATTTCAAAACACTTTCAAAATCATTTTTCAAAACTTTTCATCAAACTTGCATCTTTTTACCATGATCGATCCGATTAAAACGATAAAACCAAATTCGTTTTCTCTCGAATTTCTCAATCGATCATGGGCCTCCCTCACGGTGTAAGTCCCATAACATTCTTTTATGTACATAATATTTCTTTGTACATATTAAACTCTTTTCAGATACATACAAATTTTATCATACATAACACAGATACTTTTTATACTCAAGTACAGACAAACTTCGATCGTTTGTTTTCACTTCACTTGTGTATATATAAACCAAACATTCTTTTATGTACATACATGTTTTCCTTGTACATATCAAATTATTTTCATATACATACAAATCTTTATCTGTACATAATACAGATACTTTTTACTCAAACACAGATAAACTTCGGTCGTTCGTTTCTGTTTCGTCTGTATATACAACTGAATACCATTGGTATTAAAAGGAGCATTATTCCCGGTGAAACTGCTTTTAAACCAATGGGCCACCCTTATGGTGTAAGTCCCAACCCTCCTATGTACATCCATCCATTCACCTGTACATAAATACTCGTTCGTGTGCATATTTACATCCTTGTACACAATTCAAACTTGTAAATAATCAAGTTACGCTCGTTTTAAACGTTCATTTCACAGACACTTGTTTATATTTACTTCATAAACTCCTGTAAATAAACATCATGCATCTGTTTATATTTCCTTCATAAAATCCTATGAATACATATCACACACACACACTTGATTATACAACTGTCTAGTTATCATAACAACTAGTCTAACCAATAGGTTCCCTACAGTATAGCCTCCTCTTGGGCTTTATACAAGATAACTCTCCCCGAGTTAGCCTCCTCTTAGGCTTCATATAAGAAAACTCATTCATACAGGTTTAGCCTCAGCTTAGGCTTCATATAAGACAGCACTCCCTGTTGAGTCAACCTCCTCTTGGGCTTCGTTCAAAAGAACTCCTCATTGAGTTTAGCCTTCTCTTGGGCATCATACAATGAAAGAGACAAGAAATCTCTTATGACCTACTATTGGGCTTCAATACAAAGAATCACCAGCGTTAGGATAGAACCACAGTATAATTTCCGGTGAAATTGCTCTTCATTCAAAGGATGGTTTCGGTGAAATCCCTTTTAAAGACAAAGCCAGCCATACCCTATAGCTTCCTCTTGAGCTTCATACAAGGACCCTCGATGACCCTCGGAATGCCTCCTCTTGGGCTTACAATACAAGGACCCACAGGCTTCTTAAAAGCAACCCTTTAATCCAATCAATTTCTCCTTGAGATTTAGACATCTATCATCTCTATGGAAGAAGTATCTCATCTATCACATCACATACAGTCGAAACTTTTTCAAAACTTTCTCAAACTCTTTTTGAAAAAAAAAAACATCTCTTAATTGTAAGTGGTAACCCTTGTACACTCAAGCAAAACACCCAATGCTTACAGTTAAAAGATTCAATCATTTTTCAAACGTCTTTCTTAAACATGTAAGTGGTAGCGCTTGTACACTCAAGCAAAACACATAACTTCGACGAAAGATTTTAATCAGTCAAACTTTTCAAAATGTATGTGATGAAATAGATTAGATACATTTTCATTAAGATGACATTTATCATCTCTTACTAACACCCGTTGCTTTCCACAAGCATAAGTGGGAACTACGATTGCTCACGACTTTCTCAACATCCTTTTGAGAATCACGTGAGCTGGTCTCATCCTTGTCGAGCAAATTTCTTTCTCCTCGGACCAAACAAATCATAGATCCACAGATCCGAGCTACAAATGCTACGATTCCCACTAGGGATATGTATGAGAAGATCCACCGATCTTTGCGAGCACAATAATAACAAAACCTAGGATCCCACATAATCTATCTTTCTTAAAATCCCAAAGGAGAAACTTTCCCAATCATAGAAATAGCAATTAAAAACACACAAACATATCAAACATATTCATATATAAAGCTATGGATAACCATATATATTTAGGGTGCTCCATCTATTCCTTTATATAACAAACCCTTTACGGAATCTCCCGAATGCGTTGCGTCTAGTTTGCGCTAGTAGTTCGCATATCAATATCAATTGAGGGTATTATGACTTTCCCTTTTCATAATCATTAAATCATCTTTCTTGTGTTGAAAATAATAAAGCTTGATGCTCATGGCATCTTTATAAACAAATCAAAGAAATCGTCGTTTGAGCGGAGGATCTAAATTCATATTCGAATCCTCAGGCATCACTTTCTTGACGGAAAAAATGGCGACTCTTTTGAGGTATCTTTGAAACTTTGATTTTCAAAAAAAATGTGACTACTTTCAAGAGCATCAAGCTTTTTTGTTTTCAAAAAGAAAAGAAAGGATTAGCTTTCATATTGTGCATATATCATTTTTCTTTATTGTGTGTTTCGCGATTTCATTTGATGGAAAGAAATCTAACCAGTTTAAGAAACATTTTAAGATCTAGGTGGAGGTATTAATCGTGAGAGTTTCAATACTTACAGTTAATATCTCTCTCGGTGGAGGTTGTCTTGGGGGTATTTGTGTTTAGCAGTATTTAAGACATTTTGCTTTCAAGGGACTTCTGATTTGAGTTGGCTGTAGAACACATAACCCATCCACGGCCATTTAGGATGTAGTCACGAGAGATTATTGGGTGTAAGCCTAGAGTAATTGTCATGCGAGACTACGATCGAGGAGTTTCTCTTGAAAAATATTATTGGACCATCGGTATTCAACAAATCCGATAATATTTCAAAGAGGAGTGTTGAGCTGTATTATCGGTAGAACCCGTTTCACGGATGAATAAGCCCTTAAAACTTACCCGTTTGATTCTTATCATTGGCCTCATACTCGTGACTTGAGCAGCTTGACCGTGTGTATAACTACTAACCATGTTTGCCGCATTCATGCATTCATTCATTCAAAAAAAAAAACTTCATTTCTCTTCCCATTTCAAAAAATTTAGATTTTTCTTTGTAAAATATTTTAGGTTAGAGTGATGGGCGTCGGAGGAAGATTCACCAAGAATCTGATTTTAAATTCTGATGTAGGAAAGTTAAAGAGTTAGCATCCTTGGTAGAAGATCCCTCGGATTTGAAACGCTATGGAATTCTTTTAACTCTTATGAGCGCTAACGTTGATGAAGGACTTCTCAAAACTTTCGTTCGGTTTACGATCCGATCTATCGTTGTTTCACTTTCCACGATTATCGGTTGATGCCTACTTTGGAAGATGCGCGCGTATCCTAGGTATCTCATGTCAAACAAAGTGCCTTTCAATGGTTTGGAAGCCATTCCTAAGTCACGATCATTGCAACGATGACTCACTTAAAGAAATCTAAGATAGACAAAAACCTAACTACGGAGGAAAACTCTTAGGACAACTTCAAAGTTCCTAATGGAGAAAGCATCAAATTCTCTGCGGTTGTAGTATGGTAGCCTTTGAAGCTATTTTAGCTTTACTCCTCTATGGATTGGTGTTGTTTCCCAACGTCCCAAATTTCGTTGATATCAGCGCCATAAGGATCTTCGATTGGAAATCCGTTCCCCTGCTTGGTGACACGTCGTCTCTATTCATCATAGGAATCGTCAAGGAGATGGAACTATCGTGTGTTGTGTACCTCTGTTTTTCAAATGGATTATCTCACACTTGCCTAAATCTCCTATCTTCTGCGAAAATAAAGATGAATGGCATTGGTCAAGAAGACTCATGTCTCTTACAAACAACGATATCCATTGGTATACCTTAGCAGACAATGAGATGGAAATCATTGAGAGCATGGAGAATTTGCCAATGTACCTCTCATCGTGCGAAAGGAGGAATTAACTAGAACCCGTTCTTGGCGAGGCGTCAACTCGGATCGCATGAACTCTAGTAAACCTCTTGGTTTCTGGTGAAATCTACTTCTATCATGAAGGAGAGGATTCCCAGGATTAAAAGCAGAATGATCGAGAGCTGGCATCACATCCGAAGGAAAGAAAAGGTAAGGCAAAGAATTGTGTAGCCATGAAACCTACACTTCTTGGGTAAAGAAAAGAAGAAAGATTTGAATGCCTTAGCTTATGAAGATCCCATGTTCTCGATCGCTTCCAATCAACAAATTTTCCGTCGAAACTGGGAGAATACCAAAGCTTTGACCAAAATAAGGTTTGAGAAAGAAGCTTTGGAAAACAAATTCCTTAAGACTAATCTTGAGAATGAGAAGCTCGAGAAGCAAGTCAAAGATCATGAAAAGGCGCTTTATTTCCGGGATGAATGGCTCATGGAAAGATGAAAAGATTCGATGGAAGAGATACGATCGAGAGATACGTCAAGGAAAGGAAGAAAGCTTGAAGAAATGACAACCCGCGATCCTGTTCCCGACAAGTGGAAAAAAGTCATTAACAAGCTAAAAACCGAGAAAGCTGAACTAAAAGCTCACTATGGAAAGGAAATCTTGAAGTTGAAGCTGCATCAAGCCTTTGGATCTTCATCCGACGAAGACATTTAATTAGTTCAATTTAGTTTGTAATTTTATCATTTATTTTATCATTTGTGTGAGCAATGCTCCAAAAAAAAACAAAATTGTTGTAATCTTCTTTCAATAATCAATAAATTCGTGTTTTCCATCCAAATATTTTCCAGAAATATCTCTTTTAGCATAAATTCTTTGGAAATCTTTCTTTACAATCATAATCATGCATCATACTTTGCATTTAAGTCTGTTGTCTAAAGTCTGATCTTTGAACAGCTTGAACAGATAGGAAAAGATCGTCAAGTTGTCGCGTCCTAGAGTTTCTCGACCGTGTCCACAGCCAACTCGAACGTACGATACAAGATCAAAAAGAAGAAAAGTAATGGAAGGATTTGAACAAGAGAATGTTGAACTCGGCGCAGTAACAACACTACAAGAAGAAGTGGAGACTCACATCTTTGGTCAACTCATTTGCGTATGAAGTCAACAAGCGACATCGGCGGTCAAAACCAGGCGATCTCGAAGACACTACTACTCGGTTTAATTTTCGCGATCGGTAGTTCACCTTCGGCATGCGGAAAGGCTATCCATGGGCATGCCTTTCAACTTTGGCATCGATTCGTAACCGACTTCTCAAGTAAACAACCTCGCTTGAAATACCTACTGCGGCAAAACTCTACATTTACTCCATAGCGTGGAATATCTTCCACAGTAACAATGCGGTTTCTCAACCAATTAATGAACTCGACTTGTAGTACACACTACCATGGCGAAGAAGTTCACCATATTCGAGGAAATAACTGCAATTCCATGGTTCGATGGAGAATCTCCGGGAACAACTCCTCAAAATGCGACTTGAGATAAAAACAATTCGGGAAAAGAAGCATTTGGGAGCTTGAGGATCTTTGCTTAGTTCCTCGCGTAAGGATACGCAAAATTCAAAGTCCACGACTTTGAAAAGTACAAAAACTCCACATCCACAAAGTCATCTCACGATGTATGCCGGAAAATGTCCACATACAGCAGCGATCACCGATTGTTAATCCATTACTTCGAGATAGTCTCACGGTGCCGCCGAAGTGGTACATGGGTTTAGGCAACGAATATCCAAACATTCAATGACTTAGGTGAAGCCTTTGTCCAACAATATAAGTTCAACTTGGATATGGCTCGATCGGGATCAACTCCGCTCCATGTCTCAAAGGAAGAGACATTCAAAGAATATCTGCTCAGCGATGGAGGAAATTGCTGCCCAGTCGACCCACCATTGGAAGAGAAGGAGATGACTAAGGTATTCTTAAACACTCTTGGCTCGTTCTACTATGAGCGAATGATCGCTAAGCGCTCCGGATTTCAGGATGGTAAGCATGGGAATGCGATTAGAAGAGGTTCGAGCAGGACTAACCAAGGAAGCGGGATCTTCTAGTGGAACTAAGAAGGTTGGAACCGGTTTTCAAGGAAAAAGGAACATGACATAGGAATGGTATCCAGGAAAACAGCGTAAGAATGTCATTCAACAACGACGGGTAGGCGCCATAGCACCGCCGTCGACCTGACTCAAACACGAATTGCTCCGCAATTTCAACAAAATCAAAATCAACAAACTCAACAGCCTCGTCAGCGAGCTCGGCGGTTTAACAATCAAAACCGTGTCGGGTCAATTCGACCGATTCAATGGCGTACACGAGAACTTTACCTAACTAATAGAAAAAATCGTCTGAACAAGGTCACCACCTCCGGTTCGAAAAATTGTCGTGGTGGTACAAGCAGGGCGTATCTTGCCCTTTTCACCAGGGAACCGGCCATGACCTTGAGCATTGCATAGCATTAAAAGCGATACGAGAGATTAGTAAGATCTAATCTTCTTTCCTTGAAATACAAGTCGAACATGCAAGCCATCGCTTCGATCCAATGGACATTGATGAGTTTGATACTAGAAATACAAGCGGTATCTGTTCGAGGCGTAAACTTGATCGGAGGAAACTTGTGCATCTCCATGAAACATACGATTACAAGGCGCTTTCACTAGCACGATTACTCGGTTGCAACATACTGCTCCAAGAATATTCAGGATGTTCCCATGTAAGCGAGACATCCGGCATTGTTAGACATTGGTGACCTCGGATCTCTGAAGCGAGAGATGACCATGGCGTAAATCTGATGGGGCATTTCCGCATGAGCTTTTAGTCTCGGATATCAACTCGGAAAATCCGTAAGTTATCATCCCTTGTTTCAACGTACCCGAACATGTGGAGATTGAATACAGCAGTTCCAACGCGAGTCTCCTTTGGTGATTTGCCTACAGGTCTGTTCCATACAGTTCTACCAAAGCAATTCCTTACCAATACAATGCAACCACGATGAGGATGGGAAGGAGAAACCCATACCTACTCTTCCGGCTAATGTCAATATAGCAATCGGACGAGTAACACGAAGTGGGCAGTACACACTCCGTTATACCAAGAGCTTGCGGTTCATTGTTAAGAATCCGGTTAACATATCTTAGGAATCTGCAGCGATTCCTTTGTTAACCAAGTACAAATGTTGGTCCTCGATAGAGCCAGCGTCGGCACATCTTTGATGAGATACTAAAATTAATCAAGAAAGCGAATCTTAGAGTCGTGGATCGGCGATCACGGACTCCTTCAGATTTCAATCTTGTCTCTACTCCTCGACTCGAAGCTCAAGGAAGCTTTAATGAAGGTACTAGACCAAGCCTATGAGACCATGATGTGACTACGAGACCGGTTTGGAGGTATTATTGCCAACATAACAACATGTAATAATCTAAGTTTCGGTGATGAGGAACTTCGGGAAGAAGATCATAAATTGGCCTTGCACATCTCGATGATTTGCCCAGTTCACCATCAATGTATTGGTGAATCTTGGTTCATCTTTGAGCGTGTCTTAAAAGCGACACTGCGCTCGTTTGGCTTACAAAGGGACACCAATGAAGTTCAATGACATAGTAGTAAGAGCCTTTGACCGGATCACGGAAGTCGGTTATTGGGGAAGTTGATCTCAGATGACAATTGGTCGCACACACCAAATTACTTTCCAAGTCATGGGGCGTACCGGTACTTCTGATTGTCTACTAGGAAGACCTTGGATCCAGGCGGGCGGATAACTTCTACTCTCCGCCGGAAATTAAAATTCACGATAAATGGAAAGTTGGTGACCATCGGTGAACAAGCTATGCTTGTAAGCCATTGTCCGATTTCTCTTTCATCACGACTAATGACATTGAAGGACACGTCTCCTAGAACATCAGTTAGAAGATGAATCTACCGGCAAAAACAAATCATCTATCTCCCGTTATAAAGAAGCGTACGAATAGTAAAGAGGCAATGCGAAGGTTGGGGACAAGTAATCAAACTGTCAACAGCGAAACAAAAGCGGGACTTCGGGTTCACACCGTATTCTCCAAGGACAAACAGGATGAATCACTCGTCCAATTAAAGAAATATTCAACGATGGGGTTTCTTAAACCTTGTCCTCAAGAAGTTAGCGTTGTAACCATTGAAGATGATGAAATGATCCTACGAATTTAAAGAGTGGAGCACTTATTTAAACAACCAAAATATGTGTCTCGAGGGAATTATGTCGTGATCGATTCAAAGACATGTCCACTGTGACGACATGAAAATCCACACATCCGCTTCTAAAAAGTTTGGGATACCTTGGAGAACCGATTGGTAAATTGACTACATGGTGAAATATCTTTGCGAGAAGCCTCGAGAATCGAATCGAGATAGGCCGGATGAACA
>CM038794.1:45903706-45957215 GCA_021764765.1 Vicia sativa | reverse complement strand
TGGTAATCGGGCGATACTTTGGGAAACACTCAAAAAGAGAGAATTGCTCAGTGGATTTCTAGATCATTTTTATCGCTTTGTTTGACTTGTATGCTTTATCTTAAGGGTTGTTTCGGGTATTATATTGGTACTGGGATCCTACACCGGATCCCTTCCTTTAGGTAAGTGGTATTAGATCATTTGCGACTGCTAGACGAGATAATCACGCTGGTCAACATGATGGTACACATGCGTGACACTTTGGTTGTCCTCATACTTTCATTCCCAAGTTGAAGATAGTATTTGCCTACGGTGTCACTGGGCCAACTAAACTTTTAGAACCTTAATTGACCCATCTTGGCCATTAGAAGGTAGGAGATACTCAACTGTAGACCGAAAGGCTGATACCGACTACGCCATCGAGATTAGACTTGGGACATTTTCGATCGACCACCGCGCCGCCGGACAGCTGCCACGAAAGATCTATGATACGAGATTCTCAGAACCCTGCTACATTATTGTAGGACGTGATGAACCAACTCAAACTTTTGGTGGGTAATCACCCATAACCTCATGCGAGCCCTTAACCCTGTGCTCATTGTGTGAATTATTGTGTGTTAAACAGACATCATGACATCATTCACATTACATATCATTCTAACTATTTCAAGGACCTAGGGATTTATCTTTGCTCGCTTTGTAGGATTATGGCTTCTAGAAAGACTATCCAAATCAACTTCATGGGTATCCCTTCTCAACTCAAAGAATTGGTTTCCAAATTCCCTACCATGCTCGCCCATTAAAAGACATGGTTAATCGCTGACGGTTATTCCCGCTTTGAAGAAGATACGATGTATGTCCTATTCCAGCTTCTTTGATCCGAAACACCATTGCTTTATATTTCCAGATTATCGCTGGTTCACCTTAGAAGAGTTCTCTGTTACTGGGTACCTATTTTGACCAAATGCTATTCACCGTTTGAAAAGGTTCCTAGTAACGAAGACATTGCATCGCCTTACATCTTAAGCGCTCGTGACATCGGCCAATTGGAAACTAGAAGGAGTTAAGGGTTTACTTTCCAAGTTCTTAATTAAGAAAGCCGAGAATTCTTCAAAGTTATGAGTTTCATGCATTTGAAACATTGTGGCTTGCTAATTTATGGTTGGTTCTATTTCTAACCCGGATCAATTCATAGATATCAATGCCATCAAGTTGTTCCTACTCCGCAATCCGCTCACGCTACTTGGAGACATCCCACATCTTCCACACCTGCTCACTAAGAGACAAGGAACTCTCATGTGTTGGTCCTCATTTCAAGGTGGTTTATTTCGACCTTCCTCCATCGCTTTTGGAAGAACTAACAAAGGTCGAGATGGTCTCAAAGATTGATGTCACACCATCTGATATCCTCGTGGAATCTTTTCTCTCAAAAGGACGCCACATTCTATTGAGTGTCAGGAGAGTTCCCTAATGTACCACTACTTGGTATAAGGGAGGTATTATCACAACCTTCTCTAGTTTATCGCCTTTGGTTTTTGCTCAAAGATCGTCCATGATATGCTTCTCCAAGATGTTGTGTTCGACCACAACCACGTATCTCCGCATCATCGATTTAAGGTTTATACACATGCTTGGGGCATAAAGAAGACCGATACTCAAGACTTTGGGCATCTTAACTCCATTCCCTGGGAACCTTACTCAAATGGGTGCGAGCTCGAGCTCAAAACCTCATGATGCCATTCACTGCTTTTACCATGATTATGGAACCCGTTATAGGCAGGCAGACGTATCTTACCGCCATTCCATACACACGCCTAATCGATCAAGACTTGAAGAGATCCTCAGATCAAATTTTAAAGAAGAGAGGGATACCTGAAGCTCAAGGTTATGCAAGCGAGAAGAAAGTGTTAGAGTTGACCGTTACTCATGAGGGAGTTGCCTGTCAGTCAAATGAGGCCATGGGAGACCTTAGAGCTTTTAGGATGTTTTTGTTTTATTACTCGAACTATCTTTTGTACTTAAAAAAAAAGTAATAATGAAAAAGTACTAATAAATGTTTGTTCAATGTTGTTTTAACAAATTTAAATCTTGGTCCTTGAAAACATTGCATTGTATTCGATAAACATTGCACAGCATAACATTGCATCACGTACATCGAGATTGGTTTTCCTTATCTGCTGCTTATTTATTTTAGCGTAAATGGTTTCAAACGACTGTCAAAGATCTCCAGCCTCAATGCCTGGGCCAAACAGATGTTCACCAACTCATCCGCCGAAGATTTAACAGCTCATCAACAAGAAGAAGAAAGTTGTTGGTCTCCCCAACATGGGTAGACGCTTCAAAGGTGGTCCAAAAGGGTCACTTGATCGAAGCTCTCCAAGGAAGTGTCCATACCGGTGGGAGTACCATGGGTGATGAAGGCATCATGGAGCCAAAGAAAGGAGGAGAGGATCACTCCGATTATAGCCAACAATCACGAAGATGACAAGTACAAACAACTTGAAGACCAATAATGTCGTGGAAAACTGAAAATGTCCTGCGTGAATTTCGATGGACAGTCTTGTTCCCGTGTTGGATTCCTCCCAAGTTCAAAGTTCCAACTTTCGCCAAATATGATGGCATGTCTTGGTCCTGTCGTGATTTGAAGTCCTATGTCCGTAAGATCAATCCCCACACCGATGATAAAGTCAGGATGCACTATTTTCAAGAGAGTTTGTCCGAACCCACTTGAATGGTACTATCGCCTGAGAACGACTGTGATCCGCACTTGGAGTGATTTGGCCTGATGCTTTCATAACATGAGTAATAATGTCGAATTGACACCCACTGCATGCAACTACAAAGCATGTCATGGATCGTGATTTGAAGTTCAAGGAGTATGCCTGTAAGTGGAGAGATCTAGCAGCAGTAGTTCAACCACCCTTGTCCAACAGGAGTTGGTTGATATGTTCATGGGGACACCGACAGCCCATTCTTCAATCATCCGATGGAAATTCTTCATCCGGATTCACCGAAATGATATTGACAGCAGCGATCGAAGTTGGTATCAAGAGTGGAAAGATCCATGTAGAGTCATCAAATGCCGCAAAGAGATCTTTTGGTGGTAAGAAAGAAGCCAATGCAGGTATGGTCGTAAAGCCGAGCCAAGACCGACTGCCGCTAACTGGTGGGGCGCTAGGATCTCCAATCCTACATCAAGACAACCTCACCGAGACAACGCGAGCCGTAACGCGCCCGAAGATAGCTTATTTAAGATCAACATGCCTTTATCGCAAGCCTTGCAACACATGTTGAACGCAGAGTCGACACCTGAGGGATCCTCCCTAATGTCAATACCTCCTCTCCAAGTACAATCCTAATGCTAAGTGTTACCATTCCAATAGCCTGTGCACAAATCGACAATTGTCGGGCTCAAGAACAAGATTCAAGATATGATCAAGCTGCTGCATTGAATTTGATCCTCCCGCGAGACCAATGTGATCAACGCGCCTATGCCTAACCATGACAAGAGTTCCAATGTCATGGTGACGATACTTATGTTTTTAACATAGATGACTCACCATTCCTCCGATGATCGTAAGAAGAATTTGTTGCAAACCGTGTCAATCCAGATGCCTGAGAATTGTCGCGGTGCCGCCCTCGATGGTTGTGCTTGGTTGAGAAGACGGTTCGGCAGTATGATGGACAACCGTGAGATACTATTTCAAACCACCGTAAGTGTCGTCGGTGAAGAAATGTCTAAGTCAAGATTGACATGCAATCTAAACTGCACTCACCTGTGGGACACCTGGGCCAAGTGGAAAGTATGATTACATGGTGAAGTACACTCCCCGAGAGTTACAAGATTCCTATTGAAGATGTTAAGGCAACCGGTGACGATTTCAAGACTACGCCGATGTTACACAATAAGGATTTCCTCTCACGATCCCGTGCCTAGAGTGGCACCTCTCATCATTACTTCCAAGACCGCCCATATTCTCCACAAAGCTATCCTTGGAACTATGGAGTCGATGTTTACTACATGGTGTCAAGCAAGACCCTCGACCATTGAAGATCTTATCATGGAAGTTTCTATTCTCGACATTGACAACATCACCTGATCCAGAAGGTGACCGTAACCCAAGGGTATTCTCTCCAGATCTCTCCTCCAAAAGACATCGCACTCAACTGCATTCCTCCTACTCCACCAATATCCCCAAAGAGGGAAAGAATCAAGGCTCATCCCGCCAACTGTATACCAAAGGAAGTTATCAAGGCACCTCCAAACAAGAGGAGGAAAGTCAAGATTATCAAGAAGAGTGATTACAATGTCAGGAACAATTGGACAGACCTCCAAAACTCCATGCTTGCTCGCTTTTGTGCTTCGAGGCTCATGCTAATGCCTTGGTGAAGTTTTTGAAGAATGCTCATGTACCGCAAGACACTACCACCCACCGCTTGAAGTTTGTATTGCTAGCCCGGCCGCCAACAACGGCCTAGGTTTCTCGATGTCGATTCTGACTCACGGAAGAAACACAACAAAGCCTTGCACATCTCTGTCGAATGCAAGGGCGCTACACCTATCTCATGTTTTGGTGACAACTGCTCATCAATATCCTACCAAAGATCCGCTTTTGATCGGCTTGATGTCTAAGGGTTGGTCTCGAGACCCTGACATTATTGTGAGGAGCTTTTTGATGGTTCTAACAATGATTGAGAGCTCATCCTCGTAAAGTCGGCCTAGACTTTGACTCTACTTCTTTGTCATGGACATCCGTCCATTTTACTTTGCCTACTGACGCCTCGATACTGGGTCATTGCTATCCCACCTTACATCGTGTCAAATACCCGTGAAAGGAAGGTTGTTACAAGATGTGGTGAAGAAGAATATGGTCACCATCTCACGTCATTCCGACAAGGGTGAATTCTTGAGACTCGTCAAGCTTTTGAAACAATACCCGAGTCATGCCCTGACTCTCCAATCACCTCAAGATGCTAAAGTTCCGCTTAGGATGGCCTCATTGAAAGATGCTCAAGTGCTGAAGAAGGAAAGAGTACTATTGGGCCACTCTCCCTTCTTTCAACCGACTAAGACCGGTTTAGGCTTCACCATCAGGGTCGAAGATGATACGCCGCGAACGTGTCACCAACTTCCTTTCCGCCAGATTACCGTAGTGGAATCCATGCTAAGAAGACCGACAACGGCCGACATCACAAGTGGATCTTCCCAACTCCGATAAAGGGCTCAGAATTGGAAGATCAAGACGCTATACCAATCCTTTAGTCGAGTAATTGTTCTTGTTTTGTTTTGCTTTTTATTTCTTTATGTTTTGAACAATAAACTTTGAAAGCCTAGTGCCTTGCCCGGCATCATGGCTCGCTTATGAGGGTTATTATCTCGTTGTTTGTGATTTTCATTCAATAAATTTGGACTTTTGCATTCAATTGTTTGTTTTCTTTTGCTTTATCACCCTTCAAAAAGCTATGTGTTTCTTACACACACCCACGCGGATACATCGCGTAATCACTCCGAATCTTGAAAGCTATGCTATTGCTAAATATGACTCGATAATCCGATCTACCAAGTCAAGACGAAAGTGAGGAAGATTGTGAAGTGCTGTGAGAACCTGCCGATAGCTACAAAGAAGAAGAGCGAGTTATACAGCCACACGAAGAGCAAGTTGAGGTTGTGAATTTGGGTACTAACAAAGACAGTAAAAGAGATCAAGATAGGAGCGGTCTTGAGAACAAAGGTTAAAGAAAGGTTGGTTCGGATACAGACTACGTTGAGGTTTTTGCTTGGTCATACGAAGACATGCTGTGTTTGACATTGATATCGTGGTACACCGATTGCCAACAAAAGAAGGTTTTCTCCCATGAAATGAAGGTTCGTCGATGCGTCCCGAGATGTCGAGAAAATCAAAGCCGGTTATGAAGCAGTTCAACGCAGTTTCTTAGTCACACCTCTTATCCCTGTGGTTGCAAATGTGGTACCTGCATCCAAGAAGGATGGCAAAGTATAATGTGTGTGGATTACGAGATCTAACAAGGAGTCCGAAAGACGATTTCCACTTTCTCATATTGATGTTCTAGTAGACAACACAAAGATAAGGTTTTCTCCTTCATGGATGGTTTCCTGCTACAATCGATCAAAATCAAGACATGGAGAAGACTACTTTTGTTACACAAAGGCACTTCTTACAAGGTTATGCTGCTCGATCAAGAACGCTGGTGCCACTTATCAGTTATGGTGACATTATTTCATGACATGATTCATCACGAGATAGAGGTCTATGTCGACGACATGATAGCTCAAAATCAAGAAGAACATCTTGATCACTTACGTAAACTGCTTGATGATTGAAGAAGTATAGATCGAGACTCAATCCTAACAAGTGCACCTTCGAGTCGATCCGAAAACTCCTAGGGTTTGTTGTCGGTGGTATTGAAGTTGATCCCGCCAAGGTTAAAGCTATTCAAGAGATGCCACCCTGACCGAGAAGGAAGTCGAGGTTTCGGGCCGATTGAACTACATTGCCGTATCATTGCACACCTAATCGCTACTTGTAGAGCCAATCTTCAAGTTACTAAAGAAAGATCAAGTAGTAGAATGGAACGACGATTGCCGATCGCTTTGACAAAATCAAGGAGTACCTACCCAATCCTCCCATCCCGATGCCGCCCACAAGGAAGACCTCTTATCATGTACTTGTTGTTAGAGAACTCAATGGGTGTGTGTTGGGGCAACATGAGTCGGTCGAAAAGAGCATGCAATATACTACCTTAGCAAAAGTTTACCGACGTGAAACAAGATACCCACAAATGAAAACTTGCAATGCTTTGGTCTTTCACGACTAAGACAAGATATGTTGACTCACACTACCTTGTTGATTTCTAAGATGAATGGCGAGGGAAGCCGCCAACAAGAACATTAAGAAGATTATATAAGATGACCGTGACTTATAAAGATTGGCATGAGATGTTACCATTTGCTCTTCATGGTTATCTGACCACAACACGAACATCAACAGGCAACCCTCTCTGTATACAGTATGGAAGCCGCCTTACCCATCGAGGTTCAGATACCCTCAACCGTAGTCCTCCAAGACGCAGAGTTAGGTGAAGACGATTGGGTCCGCACCCTTGACCGATTAACTTGATCGATGAGAACGACTGGTCCATCCGACATGGACAGATTTATCGGCGAATGATCGTAGCATTTAACAAGAAAGTCAAGCACCGAGTCTACCAAGTCCTGATCTAGTAGTCAAGCGCCATTCTTCCACAAGGTGATCCTAGGGCAAATGGACTCCCACATGAGGGACCGCTTGTAGTCAAGATGTTGTTTTCCTATGGAGCTATGATACTTAGCACCATGGATGGTGAAGACTTCCCACACCGTGAATGCGATATAGTCAAAAAATACTACGATAAAGAGACCCGCTAGTCGATTTAACCTAGGCAAATAAAGAGATCTCGAACCAAAAGGTTCGGGCAAAATAAAGGATATATACAAAACATGTACCCAGCAAGTCGAAACCCGAAAAGGCGGTTGGGCAAAAAAGGGTATCCCAGAGTCGAAACCCGAAAGGGCGGTCTAGGCAAAAGTTAGGATTTAAGCGACGACTATGTCTCTTATCACCCGCCTGACTACTATCGATTCAAGATTCAAATGGCTAAAATCAATTCACTCACTTTCTCTAAAGAGATGAGATAGTCGAAATATATGAGTACTAGCATAGTTGGAACTTAACGAGATTGTTTCGCATAGCTTTTACCTTTCTTGTGTACAAACCACTTGGCCATACGCCACCTTTCAAATAAATGCAAGTTCTTGCTCTTCACAATTTTCACCGTTGTCGCTTGCAATAAGTCCAACGCTTGCTTTGAATGATTATACGCGACTGAGAAGAATCTCTTTGCAAGCATACTAAAAGTGAACATGCAAAGGTGCTTACTACTGTTCCGTGAATCGATGACGACGAAAGTCACCAAATAGTTCCCCGCAGAGCATAAAGGTGTCACCACAACACACCTTCCCAACGGAGTATATGTTAATCCACAAGCAAGGATTCCACTCAACCGAGCAACGTTACATCGCCTCCAAGCAAGAACACTTCATCCCCGGATATTTCTCAATCCTCCCCTTCTCCCAGCAGTGTGTCCGTGACACAAGACTTGGTCGATAGTGCATCGGAGGAAACATACACCCTTTATTCCCCCAGAGATTACAACGGACTCAGACTCTTCTAGCCTCTCAGAACCATCAAATGCTCTCCAATGAGATCTACACTGTAATCCCCAAGAGCGCCTCTTAAATTTCCTCACAGGATCTACATGCAAGGTCCCCAACAGATCGCCCAGATTCTCCTCAAATAGGTCTATGAGATCTCCAACAACGAGCTTCTCAATCTCTACCTTCCTCAACAATATCTAGGCCCAAGACTTGGTCGATAGTGCATCGAGGAATCCAGATATCTTTCTTCTCCTTCAAAAGCGGACTTCCACCTACAATTCCCCAAGCGAAGTCGAAATCTTCAAACGTAATATCCGATCTTCTTCAAGATGGATATGTTTTGAAATATCACAACATTCATCATTCATACATTTCTCATAAAGTCATAATTCATGCACATGTCATTCATATACATCGTCATGCATCATACTTGCATAAAACTAACTAATATTCTATCAAAGTTTCTCTTGTTTTCTCCAAAACAGTAACAATCACTCGACGAAACAGTCCAGATTAAGCCCCAATCGACGGAAAACTATCTCGAAAGACCGCCTTGGTTGTCCTCCGACGTCCAGATTAAGCCCGAACCGACGGAAAACTATCGAAGACCACACCGTTGTCCTCCGACGATGTGTCCAGATTAAGCCCCAATCGACGAAAACTATCCGAAGACCGCCTCGTTATCCTCCGATAATGTAATGGATCAACACCCGATGCACAACAGGAAGCTATCCACATTTTGCCAACTACAATCTCCTCGAGTAATCGACCAAGATTTATTCGACCTCTTCCTATTATCATGAACTACGTCTAGCTGCGACTCGGTTGCCTTCGATGGCATCTTAAGCCCATCTCCGACTACTTGTCAACATCTCTTCACTTTCGTAATCCGCATATATGGTTAAAAATCAATGCGCACCAATAACTTCATTCAAAATGGACACGAAGTCTAACGTACGACTCCTCCGGATGGCATCTTAAGCCCATCTCCTCTCCATTCCAGAACATCTAGAGCCTAACATACGACTCACTCCCCAAAGATCGACCTTTCCAGATGGCATCTTAAGCCCATCTCCGCCGCTCTCCTATTAACAACCTCGAGTCTAGCGACGACTCTCCCCAAATAAGTCTCCAACTTCTCCAAATGGCATCAGAAGCCCATTCCCGCATCATCACCAATAGTGCAAATTTTGTGTACTGAGTGTTCAATCATCTTCTACCTCCGTGTCACGAAGACAAACATGTCAATCTAACCTCCAGACAAGAAGATTGAACAGGGCAGCATGTCATACCCCAAAATTTGCCCTCCATCTTCTCAAGAGATTTCATACATCTATGCTCAAGGATTCCTCAAGAGTTGATCAGACAAACTCTCTCCTAGATAATCAACCCAAACTAGGGTTTGGTATCTCTCAAGTCAAGATGGATTTCCAATATCTCCAATGGCCTTCATGCCTCCTCATATGCTTCAAAGATTCTCCATGTCAAGTTTCAAGCCTCACAAGTCAAGTTTCCTCATAATTGCTCGATGGTTGAAAATCGGGTGTATTGGACAAAAAGTCAACTATGGTCTACATGCAGTCAAAACTTCTGATTTTTGGTCAACATCCTCATTTTGAAGTTACATTCATCATTTGATCAAGGTTTGATCATGATTCATCAAGAAAACTCAAGATTTGCTCAAAAGTCAAACTTTCTAAATTAGGGTTTCTAGGTGAAAAGTCAACTGAACTTTGACTGATCATAACTTTCTCATACTTTCTCGTAAATTTTCCACCACCTCTTGTTTTGAAGGAAATTCAATTATCTACAACTTCATGTCTCACAAGAATGTCCAAAAAGCTTCATTTGAGAGGTATAGCTCAAAACATTACGTGTCATTTTCAAAGTCAACAAAAAGTCAACTTTTTATTTTGAAGATATATTGAGCATGGTAACTCCAATTGAGATGAGACCAAAGACATTGTTTAGAGGACTCTTAGAGCTTTCCAAAAAGTCCAAGAACACTAAAAAATGTGGAAAATTGAGCAAGATACACCATTCAGAAGTTGGACAATTTTGGACAATTGCACAAAAGGACATTTTGGTCAAAATGCAAAATTTTCCAAATGGGCCTATAATCTTTTGATCCAAACTTGTTCATGATGTTATTTTTGACCCATAAAAGCTTGGCATTGGTGATTTTCTATTTTCATGGTTTATATTTGAATTTTATAACATTTAATTCAAAAATAAATTATGTAAAATATGAAAATTAAGTTTCTTTTTCAAATAAGTTGGATTTATATCTTTCTTAATGTCCAAGAAAGCCCAATACACTTACCAAATTCGTGCAAGCCATGGCATTGATGAGAAAATCATATTTTCTTCAAAATTTGATTTGTTTTATTGGAAAATATTTGCACAATCAATAAGCAATCTTTTTCACTCCTTTGCCATCCAATTTTCCTCTATAAATACTCAAAGATTGTACCACCACAAGGACGAAACCCTAACCTAAAAACAAACCCAAACTCTTGCAAAATTTTTCAAGAAACTTGGAAAATCGAATTTCAAAAAGCAGCCACTTTCAGTCCAAACCAACCATCCCATTGTCTTCAGGAGGTAAGTTTGAGTAAGTATACACTCATGCCATGGTTTAAAACAAGCTAAATCGTGCCATACACATTCATACATATTTGAATTTTTCTTGAAATTGCATTTTATTATCCCGCTTGTTTTAATTGATTCTAATGATTTGGTTGTGTTCCCGAGGCTCCACATGGTCGATCCGGGCCATCGCTTTTAAAGCTTTCACGAAGAATCTCGATTTGCCATGGCTAGGCTTTTCGAGCTGCTTCATCAAACCGGTAGCTGTGTCGCTTACCAAAACTAATGGCACCAATGAACTCGCCATCGATTTAGGGGTAGGGTCCCTTTCCCATTTATTCCACGTGTTTTGCTTGTTTTGATTTCGTGTCATCGGAGAAGACGATCGAGCTAGGGCTCCGCCGTTGACCGATCCAGACTCCGGCGAGGCATGCGTGGCAAAAGCGAGCAATCCGATTCGTCCATTCAGTCCACCTGGGGCCCACGCACGCTGATTGTGTTTTCAAATATACCCAGGACGTGTCAACGTTTTTATTCAAATGTTTCCAGCTTTTCCAACACAAAGAGCACGTTGTCCCAGTGGTTAAGGCTTGGCTTTTGGAAAGATGCTCTAGCAGGTCACGGGTTCGATCCATCCAGGCACCGGTTTTGGTTTCTTTTTCTCAAACTTTCACTTTTCAATATTTTTTTCATATTTTCCATTTATTTTAATATTTCCATTCCATTTTAATTATTTCCACAAATTTATTTATGCATTTAAAAATTACCAAAAACATTTATTCTTTTTGCATTTATTTTCATAAAATCTTTATTTAATTTAATAAATTAAAAAACACAATTTTGCATGCATATTTATTTTTATTTTTATTTTAGCATTTAAATCATTATAAATTCATTTTTAATTATTATTTATGCATTAAAAAAATCCCAAAAAAATTGTTTTAACTTATTTATCTTATTTCCAGCATATATTAATTTTCTCATATTAAAACTTGCATTCTTCCTAACATTTTCTCTTATTTCGATTTCATTATATTTTCCGATTTCTCGCTTGTTTCACAAAGTTAATCCGATTCGATTTATTCTTCCGCTTTTTATTTTATTTTCCAATAATGTAATTGCTCATGGGTTGTAATAGTTTAATTTAGGATTTTATTTTCCATGTTAAATTATGTATCCGCCCCAAAGCCATGTAATAGCGTAGGTTTATCTTTCCGCACCTTTACATTCCGCATTTTACTTTCCGCACCCTTATCAATTGCTAGTAATTAGGCGTAATGGCAAGATAATAATTGGACATAGCCCACTAATCTTCAAACACATATTCAATTCAACACACTTTTCACACATGCATAATTCTCTCTTGCCTTACGAATTCAAATGGTCATGTCCCTCGAACGTAGAGGTATTCTAGCACCGTTGCCTTCCAAATAAATCATCATAGTCCCTTCGATACAAAGATCATAAGACCCACGATGTCGCTTCCGAATACATGATCTTGACCCTCGATTGTCGCCACGAAAATGATGATAGTCCTTCGAATGTGCTAGATACTTCCTACAAGTTGCCTTCTATGACCATCCGATGCCCCTTCGAATGTCCCGTTTACATCCAACGAATGGAGCTACCTACTAACTAATGGTATGGCTAGCGCTATTCTAAAGGAATGTAAAACAACACGAAAACGACCATTCTGAGTAGGTAATAAGACTTTAGTTGCTTGCTCTATCAAAGTACTTTTCACACCTCACACTTTTTCAAAGTTCAAAACTCTTTTCAAAATGTAAACATTTCGAACACTTTGTATACACTCCTACATGAGTCATTACAAAGTCAAAGCGAAATGCCTTTCAAAATATTTTTGTCAAACACACGTAAAGCAATTTTAAAAGTGATCTAGAGCAACTAAGAGCCTGAGATAACTACGGATGGAAAGGGTGCTAATACCTTCCTTTTCATAACCATTCTCCGAACTCGAATCTAACGAAGGTCTTTTTTCATACTTTTACCTTCCCTTAATTGGATAAAATAAAAGTCGGTGGCGACTCTTGCTATCCGCACATTTGGATACAAAATCCTACAAAGTCGGTTCACGACACACTATTCTCCATCCCGACATGCCTACCGATTTTGAAGACTTGAAGAGATCCCGGATTCACCAAAGAAGAAAGGGATACCTTTGAAGCTCTGTTATGCAAGCGAAGAAGGTGCTAGAGTTGACCAAGCTACTTCACGAGGAGCAAACATCAACGCCTACATCGACACCAAGAGGAAGCCCCATGGAGACTTAGAGCTTTGGGATTTATATGTTTTCTTTTATTTGTTTGAACTATCTTTTGTACTTAAAAGAAAAGAAGAATAAAAAGAGAGCTAATAAATGTTTGTTCATTGCTTGTTTAACAAATTTAAATCTCTAAGGTCCTTGAAAACATTGCATTGCATTCGTGATAAACATTGCATATCATAGCATAGCATTGCATCACTGTGTACATTGAAGATTGGTTTTCTCATTTGCTCGCTATTTATTTTAGCGTAAATGGCTCTTGAACTCCAAAGATCTTCAAGCTCGAATGCTGGGCCAGCAGATGTTACCACTTGGCCCAAGGCCAAGAAGATCTGAAGCTCATCAACAGAAGAAGGTTGTTGGTTCTCAACACGGGCGTACGCACAAAGGAGGTCCTAGAGTGGTTAGTCGAATTGAGCTCTAAAGGAAGTGTCAAGAAGGAGGACGAGCAAAGTAACAAAGGTGGTGGTGAAGGCAGTCGGCCGAGCTTGAGAAGAACTATGATGATGGCCAATACCGATGAAGATGACAAGTACAAGCAACTTGAAGACCGTCTCAATGTGGAAAACTCAAGATGTCCGGCTGAATTTTGATGATCCGAGTCTTGTCCGGTGTTGTGATTCCTCCCAAGTTCAAAGTTCCAACTTTTGCCAAGTATGATGGCATTTCTTGCCCAAAGCTACACTGAAGTCCTATGTTCGTAAGATCAATCCCCACCGATGATGAAAGTCAGGATGCACTATTTTCAAGAGAGTTTGTCCGAACCCGCTTGGAATGGTACTATCACCAGAGAATGACCGTATCCGCACTTGGAGTGACTTAGCGATGCTTTCTAAAGTAATGAGTACAATCTGAATTGACACCCACTCGCATGCAACTACAAAGTATGTCTATGGGTCGTGATGAGAAGTTCAAGGAGTATGCTCAAGTGGAGAGATCTAGCAGAGTTCAACCACCTTGTCCAATAGGAGTTGGTTGATATGTTTATGGGAACACCGATGACCCATTCTTCAATCATCCGATTGAAACTCTTCACCGGATTCACCGAATGATATTGACAAAGCGCCGATTGAAGTCGGTATCAAGAGCGGAAAGATTCATGTAGAGACATCTTCAAATGTCGCTAAGAGATCTTTTGGTGGTAAGAAAGAAGCTAATGCGTGTATGGTCGAAAAGCCGAGCCAAGACCGACCGCTACCAATGCTGGGGCACAGGATCCAATCCTACATCAAGACAACCTCGTGAGACAACGCGTAGCCGTAACGCCGCAACGAAGACATTTATGAAGATCAACATGCCTTTGTCGCAAGCCTTGCAACACATGTTGAAAGCAGAGCCGACCTTGAGGGATCCTCCTCGAATGTCAACACCTCCTCTCCGGATACAATCCTAATGCTAAGTGTGCTTACCATTCCAATAGCCTGTGACATAGTAATCGATGATTGTTGGGCTCAAGAACAAGATTCAAGATATGATTGAAGCTAAGCATTGAATTTGATCCTCCCTGAGACTCGAATGTGATCAACGCGCCTATGCCTAACCATGACAAGAGTTCCAATGTCAGTTGGTGATGATACTTACGTTTTCAACATAGATGACTTGACCATTCCTCCGATGATTAAGAAGAATTTGTTGCAAGTGTCAACCTGTGATGCCCGTGAGAATTGTCGTTGGTGCCCATCCGCACTGATGGTTGTGCTTGGTCGAGAAGACGGTTCGCATGATGAACAACCGTGAGATACTATTCCGAAACCACCGTGCGAGTCGTGATGAAATGTCTAAGTTGAAGATTGACAATGCAAACGAAACTGTACCATCGTGTGGGATACCTTGGGGCAGCCAAGTGGAAAGTTCGATTACATGGTGAAGTACACTGCTCCCGAGTTACAAAATTCCTATTGAAGATGTTAAGGCGACCGGATGGGGTGACGATTTCCGTAAGACTATGCCGATGTTAGCACAATAAGGATTTCCTCTCACGATCCTGTGCCTAGAGTGGCACCTCTCATTATCACTTCTCCTGCACAGCCATATTCCTCCGACAAAGCTATTCCTTGGAATTATGGAGTCGATGTTTACTATCATGGCGCAAGCAAGATCCTCCGACCATTGAAGATCTTACATTGAAGCTACCATTCCCGACATTGACAACATCACCGAATCAAGTAAGGTGACCGAACCGAAGGGTTTTCTCCAAATCTCTCCTCCAAAAGACGCCGCGACTCACCGTGATTCCAAATTTATTCAACCCATTCCCCAAGCTTGAGGAAAGAACCAAGACTCATCCCTCCACCGAAGTACCAAAGGAAGTTATCAAGACACCTCCAAACAAGAAATGGAGGAAATTCAAGATTATCAAGAAGAGTGACTACAATGTGGTGGAACAATGGGATGACTCCGCCCAAGATCTCCATGCTTGCTCGCTCTTGTGCTCCGAGGCTCATGCTAATGCCTTGGTGAAGTTTCAAGAACGCTCGCGCCTCAAGACACTACCAACCGACTCAAGTTTGTATTGCTAGCCGGCTGCCAACAACGGCCTAGGCTTCTCGATGTCGATTTAATTCCTTCCGAAAGAACACAACAAAGCCTTGCACATCTCTGGAATGCAAGGCGCTACATTGTCTCATGTTTTGCTGACACGGTTCGCCTCAATATCCTACCAAGACCGCTTTTGATCGGCTTGATGTCAAGGGTTGGTTCGAGACCAGTGACATTATTGTGAGAGCTTTTGATGGTTCTAAGCTTAACAGCTTGGAGAGCTCACATGTTAAAGTCGGTTCCCGCACTTTTGATTCTACTCTTTGTCATGGACATCCGTCGTTTATTCTTGCCTACTTGGACGCCTGGATACATGGGGCAAGGCCATACTCTACCTTGCACCGTGTCAAATACCCAGTGAAAAGGAAAGTTGTCACAAGATGTGGTGAAGAAGAGTATATGGTCGGTCATCTGCATCATTCCGATACCTCAAGATGGAGGGTGAATTCTTCGAGACTCCCTGTCAAGCTTTTGAAACAGTGCCCAGAGTCATGCCTGTTGACTCTCCTGTCGCTCCCGAGGTTGTTAAGACTCCGCCTAGGATGTCCTCATTGAAGGATGCTCAAGTCATTGAAGAAGGTAGTACTATTTGGGGCCATCCCGATCTCCTTTCAAACCGACAAGACCGGTTTAGGCTTCACCATCAAGGGTCAAGATGATACGTCGCGACGCGTCGCCAACTTCCTTTCCGCATCATCCAGTGGAATCCATGCTATGAAGACGAGAACAACGACTTCGACATCGCAAGTGGATCTTCCCAACCCGTATCATCGGACTCAAAGAATTGGAAGATCAAGACGCTATACCAATCTCCTTTAGACAGAGTAATTGCTCTTGTTTTGTTTTGCTTTTCGTATTTCTTTATGTTTTGAACAATAAACTTTGAAAGCCTAGTGCCTCGCCGGGCATCATGGCTCGCTTCGAGGTTATTATCGTTGTTTTTGGTTTCATTCAAATAAATTCGTTGGACTTTTGCATTCAATTGTTTGTTTTCTTTCTTTACTTTATCACCCCTTCAAAAGCTATGTGTTTCTTACACACACCCACATGATACTCGCAGAATCACTCCGAATCTCGTTAATAACACTATGCTATTGCTAAATATGACTTCGATAATCCGATCTACCAAGTCAAGACGAAAGTGAGGAAGATTGTGAATTGCCGTGAGAACTTGCCGATCACAAGAAGAAGAGCAAGTTATACAAACCCATGAAGAGCATGTCGAGGTTGTAAAACGGTCCGATGAAGATGTAAAAGAGATCAAGATAGAGCGGGTCTTGAGAACAAAGTGTTAAAGAAAGATTGGTTCAAATGCTACGAGATTATATTGACGTTTTTGCTTGGTCATACGAAGACATGCCGGGTTTAGACATTGATATTGTGGTACACCGATTGCCGACAAAAGAAGGTTTTCTCCGGTGGCAAGGTTGTCGCGTGCGCCCCGAGATGTCGAGAAAATCAAACCAAGTTATGAAACAGCAACGCCGGTTTCTTAGTCATACTTCCTATCCACAAGGTTGCTAATGTGGTGCCTGTACCTAAGAAGGATGGCAAAGTTCGAATGTGTGTGGATTACAGAGATCTGAACAAAGCGAGTCCGAAAGACGATTTTCCACTTCCTCATATTGACGTTCTGGTTGACAACACCGCCAAAGATAAGGTTTTCTCCTTCATGGATGGTTTCTCGGTTACAATCAAATCAAAATGGCTCAAGACATGGAAAAGACTACTTTACGTGGGAACTTTCGCACAAGGTTATGCCGCTCGATCAAGAACGCGGAGCCACTTATCAACGTGCTATGGTGACATTATTTCATGACATGATTCATCACGAGATAGAGGTCTACGCCGACGACATGATAGCTCGATCACGCATCAAGAAGAACATCTTGATCATTTGCGTAAACTGCTTGATGATTGAAAAGTACAAACTGAGACTTAATCCTAACAAATGCACTTTTGGAGTCAGATCCGGAAAACTCTTAGGGTTTGTTGTCAGTGGTAAAGGTATTGAGGTTGACCCCGCCAAGGTTAAAGCTATTCAAGAGATGCCGCATCGAGAAGGAAGTCGAGGTTTCGGGCCGATTGAACTACATTGCGATTCATTGCACACCTAACTGCTACTTGTGAGCCAATCTTTAAGTTACTGAAGAAAGATTAAGTAGTAGAATGGAATGACGATTGCCAGATCACTTTTGACAAAATCAAGGAGTACCTACAAAATCCTCCCATCCTGATGCCGTCAAGGAAGACCTCTTATCATGTACTCGTTGTTAGAGAATTCAATGGGTGTGTGTTGGGGCAACATGACGAGTCGGTCGAAAAGAGCATGCGATATACTACCTTAGCAAAAGTTTACCGATCGTGAAACAAGATACTCACAACTTGAGAAAACTTGCAACGCTTTGGCTGGGTCTTGGCTAAGACAAGATATGTTGACTCACACTACCTTGTTGATTTCTAAGATGGATCCAATAAAATACATATTTGAGAAACCTCTCTCGAAGAATAGCAAGATGGCAAATGATCTTGACCGAATATGACATCCAAGACACTTCTCGAAAGCAATCAAAGGAAGTGTAGTAGCCGATCATTTGGCTCATCGCGTGACGACTATCGCCTATGCGCTCGAATTTCCGATGAAGATGTTTTACTAGTCGACATGAAGAACCAGACCGCATTAAGGACCCGAACAAGGATCCCGATGGACCATGGTCTTTGATGGAGCCTCAACGCACTTGGCAATGGCATTGGCGCCATCATTACATCCTCGAGCGGACACGCCTTTCACCGCCAGATTTTGTTTCAGCTTGCACGAACAACATGGCCGAATACTGGCGTGCATTATGGGTATTAAAGTCGCTATTGACCTAAGAATCAAGTTCTTGCAAGTGTATGGAGACTCGCTTTAGTGATCACAGATTAGCGAGTGGGATACTGAAGCATCCGAATCTCATTCCGTGACGAGAGCATGTTTTGAGTTTGATTCCCTATTTGAAGAGATCACTTTCAATCATATTCCACGAGAAGAGAATCACATACATTGGCTACTATGTCATCTATGTTCAAGGTCGATGGGACAACGAGGCTCCCCTGATCATCATTGAAAGGTTTGACGAACAGATATTGTTATGAGCTTGATACGTAAGAGAAACCTTGGTACTACGACGTGAAGAGGTATCTTGAGACTCGTGAATATCCCAGGGCATCGTTAATGATAAGAAGTTCATAAGAAGATTTGCATCCAAATTCTTCCTCAACAACGACATCTTATACAAGCGCAACCACGACTTGTGCTTACTCACTGTAGACCGTAAAACAAAGAATACGCATCATGGAAGAGTTACACGGCGCATTTGGTACCCACTCAAAGGACACACCATGGCTAAGAAGATTTTGAGAACAAAGTTACTATTGGTCCACCATGAAAGCGATTGTCACCGTTACGCTCGATCTTGTCACAAATGCCGATATATGCCGACAAAGTACACGCATCTCAAGTACTCGAATGTTCTAAGCTCCTTGGCCTTTTGCAATGTGGGCATTGACATGATCGGAGAAATCAAGCCCGCTACCAATGGACATCGCTTCATCCTTGTGGCAATTGACTATTTCACCAAGTGGGTAGAAGCACGTCGTTCGTTACCAAGAATGTTGTGGCTCGATTCATCAAGCATAATCTTATCCGTCGATATGGCACTCCGAAAGTATTATCACGTATAATGGCTCTAATCTCAACAATAAGATAATCACCGAACTCGCACGCAGCTCAAGATCAAGCATCACAACTCTTCTCCTTATCGGCCTAAGATGAATGGCGCATGGAAGCCGCCAACAAGAACATTAAGAAGATTATACTAAGAAGACAAAGGACTTACAAAGATTGGCATGAGATGTTACCATTTTCTTCATGGTTATCGACACGCAACATCAACAGGGCAACCCCTCTCTCTTGTGTACGGATAGAAGGCCCTACCCATCGAGGTTCGGATACCTCAACCGTAGTCCTCCAGACGCAGAGTTAGGTGAAGATGATCGTCTTCGATACGGCGACCGATTAATTTGATTGATGAAAACGACTCGCATCCATTTGCCATGGCGATTTATCGAACGAATGATCGAGCATTTAACAAGAAGGTCAAGCACCGAGTCTACCAAGTCGGTGATCTAGTAGTCAAGCGCATCATCCTTCCACAAGGTGATCCTGTGGGCAAATGGACTCCCACCCATGAGGGACCATTTGTAGTCAAACAATGTTTTCCGGAGCTATGATACTTAGCACCATGGATGGTGAAGACTTCCCACACCCCGTGAACGCAGACATAGGCAAAAAATACTACGATGAAGAGACCCGCTAGGTCGACGAACCTAGGCAAAAATAAGGGCATCCTGGCGAACCAAAAGGGTTCGGGCAAAAGTTAAGGATATATACAAAACATGTACACCCGGCAAGTCGAAAACCTGAAAAGGTGGCTTGGGCAAAAAGGGTATCCCAGGTGAAAACCGAAAGGGCGGTCTAGGCAAAAGTTAGATTTAAGCGCACGACTATGTCTCTTCAGATCACCGCTTCTAGACTATCGCTCAAGATTCAAATGGCGAAGATCAGTCTACCTCACTTTCTACTGACAGCAAGGGAATGAGATAGTTGAAATATATGAGTACTAGCATAGTTGGAACTTAACGAGATTGTTTCCGCATAGCTTTTTACCTTTCTTGTGTACAAACTACTTGGCCATACGCCACCTTTCAAATAACGCAAGCTTCTTTCTCTTTACAATTTTTGTTGTTGTCGCTTGCAATAAGTCCAACGCTTGTTTTGAATGACTATACGATTTGACAATAAGAATCTAATCACAAACATACGAAAAGCGGGCATACAAAAGTAGTTACTACAGCTCTAGGAATTGAGATGACGACTTAAGGTCACCAAAAACATTCCCCAGCAGAACATAATCTCCAGAGGTGTCACTCACTAAACCTCCCCAATGAGTATATGTTAATCCACGAGCAGGATTTCACTCAACCGAGAAATGTTACATCGTCTCCGAGCGAACACTTCATCCCGGCTAAGATGTTTATCGGCGGATGTCTCGACAATTCCCCTTTCTCCAAGAGGTATCCGGACTCGAGACTTGGTCGTAGTACACCGAGAAAATCTACATCTCCTATTCCCTAGTCGAGATTCCAACGGCCCCAACCCGGTCTCAAGAACCATCAAACCTCCAGGAGATCGCTCAATATCCCAAGAGCGCCACCTAATTCTTCCCAACAGGTCTACATGCAAGATCCCCAACGGACTTCCTCCCATTCTCCCAGCAGGTCTATATAAGAGATCTCCAACAACGAGCTTCTCAATCTCTACCTTCCTCAACCATATCTAGGCCCAAGACTTGGTCGATAGTGCATCGGAGGAATCTAGGATATTTTCTTCTCCTTCAAAGCGGGTTCTCACCTACTCAAATGCCCACGAGTCGAAATCCTCAAAGTAACATCCATCTTCTTCAAGATGGATATGTTTTGAAATACCACAACATCTATCATTCATACATTACTCATGAAGTCGTAATTCATGCATATGTCATTCATATACATTGTCATGCATCATACTTTGCATAAGACTAACAAATATTCTATCAAAGTTTCTCTTGTTTTTCCAAAACAGTGAATGTCACCGACGCAAACAGTCCAGATTAAGCCCGAATCGACGGAAAACTATCGAAGACCGCCCCTAGTTGTCCTCCGACATTGGTCGAGATTAAGCCCCGAATCGACGGAAAACTATCGAAGACCGCCTAGTTGTCCTCCTCCCGGGTCGAGATTAAGCCCGAACCGACGGAAAACTATCGAAGATCGCCCGGTTATCCTCCGATAACGCAATGGATCAACACCGATGCAACAGGAAACTATCCATATTTGCCAACTACTATTCCCTGAGTAATCAGCACGAAGATCTATTCTGAATCCCTTCTTATTATCAACCGCAACTACAGAGTCTGGTGACGACTCAGTTGCCCTGGATGGCATCTTAAGCCCATCTCCGACCACTTGTCAACATTTCTCCACTTCCGCACGCGCATATTTGGTTAAAAATCAATACAAACCAATAACTTCATTCAAAAATGAGCACGAAGTCTAACATACGACTCCCTCCGGATGGCATCTTAAGCCCATCTCCATGCTCCTTCCAGAAATGTCTATAGAACCTAGCGTACGGTTCACTCCCCAGCATTGATCTTTCCAGATGGAATCTTAAGCCCATCCCCGTCATTTCTCCTATCGACATTCTCAAGTCTAGCGTCGACTCCCCCAATAAATATCCATCTTCTCCAAATGGCATCAGAAGCCCATTCCGCGTCATCCACCACGAAGTGCAAATTTTCGGTGTATTCGAGTGTTCAATCATCTTCTACCTTGTGTCAAGAAGGCAGCGTGTCAATCTAACCCTTCCAAGACAAGAAGATTGAACAGGGCAGCTGTCATACCCCAAAATTTGCCCTCCATCCTCTCAAGATATTTCATATATCCATACTCAAGGATTCCTCAAGAGTTGATCGACAAACTCTCTCCTAGACAATCAACCCAAACTAGGGTTTGGTATTCTCATCAAGATGGACTTCCAACATCTCCAATGGTCTTCATGCCTCCTCATATGCTTCAAAGATTCTCCATGTCAAGTTTCAAGCCTTACAAGTCAAGTTTCCTCGCATAATTGCTCGGATGGTTGAAAATCGGTTGTATTGGACAAAAGTCAACTGTGGTCAACATACATCAAACTTCATGATTTTTGGTCAACATCCTCATTTTGAAGTTACATTCATCATTTGATCAAGGGTTGATCATGATTCATCAAGAAAACTCAAGATTTGCTCAAAAGTCAAACTTTCTAAATTAGGGTTTCTAGATGAAAAGTCAACTGAACTTTGACTGATCATAACTTCTTCATACTTTCTAAATTTTCCACCACCTCTTGTTTTGAAGGAAATTCAATTCTCTACAACTTCATGTCTCACAAGAATGTCCAAAAAATGCTTCATTTGAGAGGTATGGCTCAAAACATTACATGTCATTTTCAAAGTCAACAAAAAGTCAACTTTTTGTTTTGAAGATATATTGAGCATGGAAACTCCAATTGAGATGAGACCAAAAAGGTTGGTTAGAGGACTCTTAGAGCTTTTCAAAAGTCCAAGAAAACTCAAAATGTGGAAAATTGAGCAAGATACACCATTCACAAGTTGGGCAATTTTGAAGGAATGCACAAAGAGAGATACTAAAATCAAATTTTTGCAAATGGGCTTGCTTTTCTTCATCCAAACTTATTCCTCATACAATTAGGAATATCAAGCCCAATACCACGAATTTTTATTTTATTTTTCTATTTAATTTGGAATTTATTCATTTAAATACAAATTAAATTTAAAAATAAAGTATAAAATCAAAATTAATTGCAAAATTGATTTTTATTCCTTCCTTGAGACCCAAGCAACTCACAAACGCCAGCAAATTTCGAAATTGGATCAATATGGCAAGATTGGAATGAAAATTAATCAAATTTTGAAAATTTGATTTTGTACAAAAATCAAATTTGATTTGCATTGAATGTTGATTGATTCTCTCCCAAAACCATTCCAAATCCATCCAGTATAAATGTATGATGCATACCTATCAAGAAAAAAGGAGAAAATTGGCTCAAGAACCCTAACCTAAAGCTCAAAAAACCGTGGCAAACAAGCAAGTGGATATCATACTTCCAGCCGTTTTCAATCGATTTTGAGGTGTCCAACACATTCCTTGATACCTCTTGAATCGATCCAGACCTTCACTTTGCCAAAAACCATCAAGAATCGTGAAAACACAAATCGGTTTGTTCATACTTTTTTCAAAATCGTGTTTCATTATTCATGCATTATTAACAAGTTTTGATGTTTGTTTCATGCTTAGAACGAAGTTTGCAAGCGATCTGGGTTGTTTGATTGCATTTCCCTGGCCTGAATCATGATATACCATAACTAGGGTTTCGAGCTCGATTTAGGCTTTGCTTAAATGGAAAAATTGGACCATGAGACCTATACCAATGCATTGAATGATCTCGTGAATCGAACCATGCCGTAGAATTTATTTATATTATGTGTGCTTGCTTTTGATTTTGCGGGGTCATAGCGCCGAGCAATGGCCGACGCTAGCTTTCAAAAATTCAAATGAGAACGATGAAGTTCTTGGCGCGAGACGGCAATGGAAGGACGACGTGTTGTAATCCACTCGCCTAACTTTCAAACACGCTTGCATACATGGCGTGGTGGTTAAGACGTTCATGCATAGATGCTTTCGTGGTCATGAGTTCGATCCTCACCGCACGGATTTGGTTTTTCTTTTACAAACTTGCATATTTTCATATTATTTTCATATTTTCTTTATTTTAATATTTTACATATCATTTAAATTCTTTTCATAATTTTTTATTCTGCATTAAAAAATCATCAAAAATTATTTTTCTTTTTACATTATTTTCTGAAAATCTTTATTTAATTTATAAAATTAAAAAATATAATTTTGCATGCATATTTATTTTTATTCATAATTTTGCATTTAAATCACATTTAATTAGTTTTAAATTATTAAATTGCATTTAAAAAATCCCAAAAAAATATTTTAGCATATTTATGTTATTTCCAGATGTCATATTTTTCCAATTAAAATTTGTATTTTTCTAACATTTTCTCTTATTCAATTTCATCATATTTTCCGATTTCTCTTATTGCTTCACGTGTTATTCCGCTTGACGCTTTCTTTACCGCTTTCATTTTTTCCAATAATGTAATCGTTTATGGGATGTAATAGTTTAAATTAGGTTTTACTTTCCGAAGTTTAAATTATGTATCGCCCCAAAGCCATGTAATAGCGTAGGACATTTACATTTCGCATCTTTACATTCCGCATTTTAATTTCCGCACCCTATAAATTGCTAGTAACTAGGCGTGTATGGCAAGATAATAATTGGACATAGCTCACACTAATTTTCAAGATAAAATACCGAATCAACACACTCTTTTTCACACGCACCTTTAGGTAATTCTCTCGTTGCCTTTACGAACACAAATGGTCATGTCCTCGAACGTAGAGGTATCTAGCACCGTTGCCTTCCAAACAAATCATCATAGTCCTTCGATACAAAGATCATAAGACCCACGATGTCGCCTCCGAATACATGATCTTGACCTCGATTGTCGCCTCGAAAATGATGATAGTCCTTCGAATGTGCTAGGATACTTCCTACAAGTTGCTTTCTATGACCATCCGATGTCCCTTCGAATGTCCCGCTTACATCCAACGAATGGAGTTACCTACCAACTAAATGGTATGGATAACGCTATTCTAAAGGAACGTAAAATAACGAAACGACCAATTCGAGTAGGTGATAAGACTTTAGTTGCTTGCTCTATCAAAATGCTTTTACACCTCACACTTTTGTCAAAGTTCAAACTCTTTTCAAAACGAAACATTTCCAAACACTTTGTATACATTCCTACATGAATCATTACAAAGTCAAAGCGAAATGCCTTTTCAAAACATTTTTCAAACACAGAAAGCACAATTTTTAAGTGATCTAGAGCAACTAAGAGCCGTAGATAACTACGGATGGAAAGGGTGCTAATACCTTCCTTTTCATAACCTTCTCACGTTTAATCTAACGAAGGTCTTTTTACGTACTTTTACCTTCCCTTAATTGGATAAAAATAAAAGTCGGTGACGACTCTTGCTATCCGCACATTTGCGATACAAAAATTAAAAAGTCAGTTCACCGTATTACAGGTATCAGAGCAAGTCGGTCTGTCGGCCAGGTTATTTATGTGTTTAAACCCTGTTGTATGCGACATGTGTGTGAAACACTGTTGGTACTTGCTTGTTTCTAATTGTTTGTCTGCAGAGATGAGTTTGAAACAAGTAGGGGAGAAGTTTTACTTCTTGGTGGCGCTTGTGGCTTAGAGTTGGAGCCTTAAGCGGTGTTACGCTTTGGTAACTTGAAGTGTAAGTTTGAAGACGTTGTTGTAGTTTGGTAAAGATGGTTTATGTCACCATCATGAATGTCGACTGTCTATTGACAAATTGAGGAACTGATCACCCTTAATCTCTTGTTGATAGTAGTCGGGATTTATGTTGGTTGGGATAGACTTGTCTTGCCAGCTTAATAGTGTGTGAAGCAGACGAGTTGGCACAAGGTAGTGCATCGTTACTTGAGTTGTAGGCGAATTTGGATTTTTGGTGAGAAACAAGATTTTGGCAAGCGAGCTTCTTGTTGTGATTCTTCTAAAGCGTATTGTGAAGATGTGAGTGAATTGCAGATAGTGAAGTGAAGTTTTGATGGATTTAGTTTCTGGAATTAGTTGTGATTCGAAGTATCCTTAGGGGATGTTTGCTTCTGAATTAGAGTTGAAGATTCAACTTGAAGATTGGTTTTAGTAGAGTTTGTTTGTTTGTTTGAGAGGATCGCCGTGGAGTGCTACTGTTGTGTTGTTCGAGAAGAACAAAAGGTTGCCCGAGTTGGTGTGTCGGTTGCAGTCAAGGAACAAAGTGGATATTGAGGACAAGTGTCTACTTCCGAGGATTGATATTTGAATGAATCAGTCATTTGGATTTTATGTGTTTAGTGAGATCGATGCGATGTCTGGCTGTCTACGGGTTAGTGTAAGAGCTGAAGATGTTTAGACAATGCTTTTCAAGATAGTGTGTGGTCCTGGAGAGTGTTTGTTGATGTCATTAGTGTGACTAATGCGTCAGGTATGATTTTGGAATGATCAAACAGTACTCTCATGAGTAGCTGCATGAGTTATTTCGTGTTCATGGACATTATTTGGTCCACATCAAGTTAAGGAAATTGTAGCAAGCATCCGATCTTTGTGTTACCAGTAGTGAAGTTAGACCAGTGCATGTCGAGTATTCTAAAGAAGGAGTTTTGGAACTGTTGGACGTGAGTGTCTTAAGTGGCGACTTAGACGGTGATATTTTGGGCAGTTCCGCGAAGATTTATTTTGTATCTTGTAGAAGACTTTAAGGGGTTATTTCATAGCTTAGAAGTTCCTTTGTTGTGGATGGTTAACTTTGTGAGTTTGATGGAAGATCTTTTTATAAGTTGGTATTGATCGTGGGTACTTTGATTTGAGATGGTTGAGTCGCTATTTGGACTTCGCACTGAGAAGCGAATTTGTTTGAACCAGTGAAAATCTTAGCGAATGCTTTGGTTTTGGTCTTGTTTAGTACTGAAGAACCTTGTGTGGTGTATTGTGATATTTCATTTTAGACTTAAGATGTATTTCGACATAGAGTTGGAAAAGTGTATTGCTACCTTGGAACGATTTGGTTTTCATAAGGAAAAATTGTCGGACACGTGAGTTAGAGTTTGATGCGGTTGTGCTCATTTGAAATCTTAAAGGTGCATATGTTAACGACGAGAAGATTGGAATTGTTAAAGACAATTCAAGTTTGAGTACGATCTATTAAGAGACTTCGTTTGTTGTTAAGTTTAGTAAGTTGATATCGCGGATAAACCAAGAATATCTGATTTGGGATTTTTTATGTTGAAGAATGTCGCATGTTTGTTTTGAGACACTTGTTGAGATTTAAGTGTAGAAAGTTATCAAGAAATTGTTCACTACTGCCATATGGATTTCGTTGGGTACTAATATCCGTGGTGGATTATTAGATTGCAACTAAGACAAGTCTTGACGGTAAAGAATTTTGAGATGGTTTGGTAGCCACAGGTACCTTAAGATGATTGATATTTTGTAAAGGAAAGCGTTCTATTTGTAACTGAAGTCGGTCGCGACGGTGTTCGTGTTGGATTCCATAAAGTTTATGTCATGGTTCTAAGTCCAACCTGTTTTGTAATTGGAGTATGAGACGACGTTGATTGGTTGAGTCCTTGAGGGAGTGTTTTGGTTTGAATTGCCACTTTGGAAGATTGAAAGTTATGAAAGGTGTTTCGAATAAGAACCCTGTGTATTGATCGTTGCGACGGTGCGAGGATGGTGATTACTTGATACCAATTTTGGGAATTGAATTGTTATAAGGGAAGACTTCGTTGAAGTCAAGTGTATACTTCGAAGTTCACAAGTGATATTTGGACAATATTTGAAAAGGTCAAACTATATCGTGTATTGTAGAGGATCAATGGACGTTGATCAATCAAGAATGAAAGAGTGATTTTCGAGTTGATAAGACTGATGTTACGGGGTGTCCTGATGGGGGTACGCTTCGAACATATCCATTTTGTGTAATTGTGAAGTGGAGATTTAACCAAGTTGTTTTACGGTTGACATTTTATGCATAGAAGTGACGTAGCATGGTTTAGAGATCAAGCATTGAAATTTTAGCGAGTATGCGAGATTGTTGGATTTGGACTAGTGAGTTATAGTCGCAAGACGTCGGTATAAGCCCTAGAATGAGTGGTGTATCGCAGTTCTATTATGTTTGTGTAACTTGTTTTTGTGCAAGGGTTGTACGTTGGTAATCTACAAGGATGATGTGACCTTGTGATTTTCTAGAATGAAAGCGATAACTGCAAGTGTAATTCTTGAGTTCGTATTTATGCGTGAATGAAGGCATCTTTTTCGTGTTTGCGTAACACGCGTGGTACTATTCAGTTCTGATTGTTTCAGTTTTGGTTTACGTAACCATTTTGTTGTTATCGTTTTAGCGATGGTGTCGGTGTTGTGTCGTAGGACTTTATGTTCCTATTTTTGGTGACTCGTTTCCGAGGTGTCGGTTCGAGTGTGCGACTAATTCTGTGGTTGAGACGTTAGGATAGTATCGATCTTGTTTGTTTGGTTCTCGGGTGAACCGGTGTGTCTATAACTGGTTTAGTTGTTGGGTGTTAGTTGGTTGTCGAGTGCATTGTATGGGCTTTGCATCTCGGCATAGTTGTTCTTGTTTGGACGTTGTAGTTAGGGAGGTGCCCCTGTGTTTGGTGTATTTTGTATGTTGTTTAATGGACGCGAGGATTGAGTGGACGATTGTGTAGGCATGTCCCGATTTGTTCATTTTGATCGAAATTTCGAGGACAAAAAGTTTATAAGTGGGGAGTTGTAACGCCCTGTTTTAATTAATATTATATTATATTAATATTTTCGAATTACCGATCGATATTTATTTTATGAGAATATTTATATTAATTGATATATCTATTAATATATTTGGCGACGCCCGCTCGTCCGTAAAATATTATTCGATCCGATATTTAATTCCCCGAAATTATTTTAATTAATTGAGTAAATAATATTATTAGATATTATTAGGTGTTATTCAATAGTTAAGTTAGGGGTGTGGGGAGAAATTAGTGAGGATTGGGTGTACACCCCTAGCTAGTAAGAAAACATAATTATAAAACCATTTTCTTTCCCTTTTCTTCCCATTTTCCCTACACCAACCAAACTTAGAAACTTGGAGGAAAAGAAGGGGTTTTGGAGAAGAAGAATAAGAGAAGAAGAAGAAGAACTAGAGCTTGAGGTTGGGTTTGTAGAATCATCAAGATCAATCAAAGCTTCCATGGTAAGGGGTTTGATTTCTCTATCACATATGGTTAGGTTTTGATAGTTATATTTAGGATTTGGGGGAAAATTGATAGTTGATTTATAGGGTTTTGGTTGGTTGATTGTTGAAATAGTTTAGAAAAGTTGGATTAGGAGTATGGATTATGGGTGTGTTTCATTGTTAGTAGTAGAAATGGAAGTTATATAATGGAATGAAGAAAAATAAGAAACTGTGAAAAACCATAACTTTTCACTGTCTGCTTGCTAAGTTGGGGAAGAGGACGAGTGCACCATGAACCAAGGGGGAGGCGCCCACCTCAGGAGGAGGGGCGGCCATCCCCCATCCAAGGCCCTCGCCTCGAATTGTGTGCATGGCCAGGGACGTGCGTCCCCTTGTCCTACAATAAATTGTGAAAATTGCGTTTTCTGTAAACTGTATTTTGGTTTCTGTTTTTCTGCAAATGGTTTTCTGCATAATATGCAGTTAGCCTCTATCTGTCACCATTTTCCAAATCCTTATACTACTATTTAGTATTAATAAAATATAACTAGAGAACAAGTTAGCCGATTAAATTTAGAACTCGATTATGTTACGATTTTTCGATTTCGGTAAATTCGACGACGGAGCAAGTTGCTCCGAATTCAACGAAAATTGACGTGCTAGCTAAGTTTGATGTGTAGAACATAGTGTTGAGGTTAGTTTTTAGGAATTACGAGTTTTTACGAGTTGACCCGAAATAGGCCAATTTACGGTAAAATTGAATCGGATTGCGTTTTAGTAGATTTAAGATACGTATGGACAATCCAATTTCGATGTTGATGATTATGATTAATGCCGAATATTAAGAATGACTTTCGCGACGATTATTGATGTTTTGTCTATTTTTCCGTTTTTGGAATTTGGTGAATTAATTGATAATGAGGTGGTGTGAATAAACATAATGTTTGCGACGGTGTATTTATTAATGAATACTTGTTGATATGCGATGTGATGATACATGTCTTTATACATGATGATGCGATGATATATTTATCTTGTTTTGGATAAATTATGGCGATGTGGGCTTTATGCCAATTTTGATGAGCGATGATGATGTTTTGTGTTGTGTTGTTTTTTTGTCGAGTCACATACATTGCATTGGCGACGATGGGCTTTTATGCCAAGCGACGAGGCTTTTATGCCAAGTGTTCCTAATTATGGACAAAGCCACGGGTACCACATGCATAACATAGTCGTGTCTCATGGAGTCGGTTATGTTTATGTTTGAGTTGTTTGGCGTTGGGTTTTGTTAATTGATGGATGATATTGAATTGCGATGATATATGATGTTTTGTTTGGTGATGATCTTTATGATGAACATGAAATGAATATGATTTGATAATTCCGTGATAATTATGCGATGAATATAAATGATGAGTTTTGCGACGATTTAACTTGATGAAATGCTTAATGCAAATATGATGTGATGATGTTTGTGACGATGGGATTTTTACGCCAAAAGCGATGATGGGCTTTAGCCAATTGGTGATGATATTATTTATGTTGCTTATGTTATTAACATTGTTTGATATTGTTGTTTAATGTCGTTGTTTATGATTGTTATGATGATTTCGTGGTGATGAGCGTTTATGAGTTGTTGTGGCGATTTATGCCGATGAGGTTATGCGATAAAGTGTAGATTTTACACATTAGGATGACGATTAAAGTAAGTGAGTTTTGATTTTGTGTTGGAATTACACTTATTAATCTATTTCCTTTATAATTCCAAAACTATATATATATATATATATATATATATATATATATATATATATATATATATATATATATATATATATATATCTCACCTTTATTATATGTTTTGTATCTCACTTGTTTATTGTTACCTTTATATTGGTAACGTCGAGTTATGAAGATGGAGTTTATAGGCTGCATTAGTCGAGTCGGTGTCGCTCGATACGTAGCACTGGGGAATATTTATGTTGTCTTTGTTGTTGTCCTTTGGTTGTTTTCCTTTTTAAATAAGAATCATACTTTATGAAAATATGATTTGTTAAGGAAGTTTAATAAAGAAGATGTTTTGATGTTTATGAATCAATTTATGTTTTCCGACGATGCTATGTATCGAGGGTTTTAATTTAAAGCTAACTGTTTAAAGTAATTTGGTTTTGAAGGTGTGATGCCTCGTATTGAATTTATGAAATTTTAATTTTTCGATTTTTGCATATAAAACATTGGGTAATATTAGATTATTCAGGTTTCATTTAAATGATGAATTTTTATTTTATTACGCGATTTGATGTATACTAATTTGTTTTAATTGTATTGTTTTGTTACATGAGCGTCCAGTGTTGAAGGTCCTTTCTCATGGGTCGAAGTTGAAGAACTTCCCCGAGAGTTTGATGCCTGAGCGGGTGAGAAAGATAGTTGAGGATTTCCATCTGGAGGACTTTTTTGGATGCTCTTTGACAATGTTGGACGCCTCCCTGTTATCAGCTTTTGTTAAGAGGTGACACACGGAGACATCATCCTTCCATCTTTCATTTGGGGAGATGACGGTGACTTTAGATGATGTGGATGGCCTCTTTCACATTCTTATTGTTTGTACATTTTTCACACCAGTACATAGGGACCAGGCGACGACGGTGCACATGGTTGTGGAAGCTTTGGAGGTTGATGAGGTGGAGGTGCTACGTGGGTTGGATGAGACTCGAGGATTTCACCTTCGCGTGTTTAGGATTAGGAGTGCTTATAAGGAGCTTGTGGGAGGCAGAGAGGTACAAGGCCTCCGCTAGGGCATACATGTTACATCTAGAGGCATGTACTCTCTTTGCGGACAAGTCTGGAGTTTATATTGATGTTCGATATTTTTCTCTATTCATCACCCTTAACACTTCATGTTGGGTTCGGGGAGTGACAGTCTTGATGATGTTGTACACGACACTTGATGTTGCATCTCGTCTTGAGACCAGGCAGCTTGCTGGTTACCTGAGCTTGTTACAGGTATATTATAATTTATTAGATGTTTTTTTATAACTAATATGTGTATTTATTTGATGGTTTTTGTTTATGCAATATTGGATATACAAGCACGTCCCTCACATCTGTGAGTAGAAGATCCAGCGTGTTGAGGCTAGAGACCCATATGCGAAGAGGTGGAAGGCCAAACAGGTCATTCCAGGAGGTTTGGTGGAGTATATGAGGAGGTTGGATGCTCTGACCTTGGGTGATGTCATCTTGACACTGTATACAACTCACTTCCCTCATCGTCCTTTTGGGTATCTACTTTATATTCAGGGTATGTCAGATGGGAGACACTTTCCTGAGAGGTGTCTACGCGAGTACGTTTATATACATGGCATCCCACACCCGCTCACACATGCTCCAGGTGCTGGAATTGATCGATGGTTTTAGAGTCACATCTTCAGCTCCCCTCATGAGATCACTGATACAACCATTGAGGTTTAGGAGCCTTGGCAGTGCGATGGTGGATACCTGAAGTGGTTCCACAATGTGTCACACCCTCGGGTCATACCACCGGCTATAATATCTAATGTTCAAGGCCTTGGTACCAGAGATTCTTATGATCTACCACCACCACCTCCATCTCCCATAGATCACCAAGACAACTGTCTACAGTTCATCGTCGTTCACTTAGATAACCTCACGGGGTTGGTGAACCCTAATGGCGAGGTTTATATTGGTTTAGCTAGGTTGACCGACATTGCCCATGGAGGGCCTATGTATGTCTTGTTATGATTGTATTATATGTATATGTTGTGACAAACAAACATCTATTTTATTGCATAATCTTTTTTTTCCAGTACATGTTTCGATTAGATAAAGAAAACAAAATAACACGAATAACAACCAAAAATAGTTAACAAACATCAGATGACAAACAACAAAAATAAACAATACTCCGATACATGAAAACCTAGGAACTACCAGATGACTCTGGGCGCTTCAGACACGTCATTATGTTGTCAACGGATCTTTGGAATTACACGTCCAACTCGATCATGCCTTTAGTTATCCTACAGCGAAATAATTTCCACATGGCCTTCACATCTTCATCATTTTTCAACTCGATTAGGTTGTATTTTACCCAACCATTTGTACCAATATAATTCTCCCAAAACTCGATCTTTGTCACCCTTTTGTTATGAGAATCAGGCAGCAAACCGTTCAACGTTTCTTTCAAGGTGGCAAAGGATTCAGAGCCATCAGGAAGCTTGAATTCAACAGACGGTTTGTCGCCATTGTAATACACTTCTTCCTTATTAAAAAATTAAGGAAGAGGCATTTTGTTGAGATGTGTTATCAAATAACCCTAAGACTCTTATTTATGCAAATGGTGATGCATTCTAGACCACACATAAGTGTTGGTATAATCAGGGCCCTCCAAAAGTGTCGGCAAAATCTCAACCATTAAAAACCTAATATTTAAATATATCGGAAATTTCAGTTATAATGAAATTTTTGGTATGGACCGAAAACTTGAAATTTTCGGTATACCAGAATTTTCAAATACACTTCCGAAAATTTCATTGTAAAGGAAATTTGGTATTTCTAGTACATCGAAATTTTCAAATACACTACCAAAACTTTCCTAGTACTGGAAATTTCAACTGGTACCGAAAATTTCATCCCTCTTTCCGAAAATTTCGTCCAGAAATTCTTTTTATTTCATCAGGGTAAAATTGGAATAAAAAAATGGGGATGGCAGGTAAAATTTGGGGGGTAGCAAGATAAATTGTCGATTACATAGGAAGTAATGAATGAGAATCATGGATTTTTGTTAACAAATGTGATGTTTCTTAATCAATGAATGCACTTTGCAGAAAGTTTTTTCTTTCACTTATGGAATTCTGTAACATTCATGAGTACTATGGAATACCCGTGCATGCGCACGGATACAGGTTATAGTACTTACGTTTTTGTTTTTAAAATATAATAAAAATATAAATTAGAAATATAAAAAAAAATTATCAAAATAATTTATCTATTTAATATGAATTTGAAGTTGTCATAATGACAACCTTAAACAAAACCCTAGGCTCATGTTGACATGTCATCCTCACAAAATTCTATCAATACAAAAATCTTAAAATCTTCCCATTACATCAATGGCAAAGACTTCTTCTACCATTTCAAAATTTCCAAAATAATCATAATTCAAGAGGTATGAAATTACTTCAGTCCTAGCTAACGCGTCAATGGCAAAAACTTCATCTACAACTTTAAAATTTCTAAAATAGTCATAATTCAAGAGATCAGGCATTACTTCAAGATCTGCCCCCAAGTTTTTGACACTTGTGCATTTTCAAACACCATTTTAGATTTTACCTCAATGAATTCGTTTGTCTTCTCTCTAGATATTTTATATCGAGATGCCAACTGGGCCATGGCGTTTTCTTCTTGATTATCAATGCGCCTCACATGGCTAATCGATACTGTAAGTTCCTTAGTTTTGAAAATTGGCATTAATTTTTGTAAAACAAATAATAATAATAATGTAATGTACAATAGGACATATAAACTTGCTAAGAAGAATAGGTACAAGAAGAAGTCATATTGAAATTTCAAAACATGTTGTGTTGAACTACTCATCAACTAGAACAACATGTCGAAGAAGATGTCCTATGAAGGAGCATTCGACATTGCACCTGCTGAACTAAATAATGAGATTTAGTTCTTATTAAAATTATGAAGAATATTTGAGGAATATTATGCATCATATGCAAAGCTTATTTACCTGCATATTTAAAGGTATAAGAAGATTCAATCTGAAATCAAGGAGAACATTTAGGAAACAAAATATTAAAGACCTTTCTTGTAGCAGAAGTTTCTGCACTTTGTTACAGTTGATAAGCTGTAGTTTGAAGGCCCAAATCAAGTTGGGTATAGGTTATAAAATAAGGACTTGAAACCTAGTTTAAGTAGCTAACCGAATATAAAAAAGATGTAGTCATTAGGGTTAGTTATAGTGAACCACCGAGTTTGTGGGATGGTCACCATGCTCCTCAAAACACAGGTGAGAGGCGGTGTTGTTCTTGGAGGAAGCTTTGAAGCAACTCAAGATGTGTCTAATTTAGAAGAAAAAGGATTTGAGACTTAGTTAGGTCGTGATAGAAGTATTTCTTCTATTCTTTGTCATTGTCATTGTTTATCACTATGCGTGATTGAGGGGGTGATAGGGGTCTCATATCTAAGAGTTCTTAGGTAGAAGGTTACTGGGTAGTGATTAAGTGAGGAATTGTAAACGGGGGAGTTTATCTCTGAATTGATATTGCTGATAGTGAACTTCATCCATGGCTTGGTAGCCTCCAGATGTAGGTGTGTTTGCACCGAACTGGGTGAACAATTTTGATGTGTTATCTGTCTTTTTGTTAATTTACCTTGCATGTGTGTTTATGTCAAATCAGATGTCATGACATCCTTATAAGACATCTGAGTCTGTAGTACCATAATTTCAGATACGTTATCAAACTTCCTAAGCAACGACAACTCTTTGCCCATATACATCACCAAATGGTCTTTCACACATTTATATTCTTTGGTTAATTGTTTCACAACTAACTCTGAATCTCCCTTGATGTCAACATCTTTAACTCCCATGCCTAACATAATTTGGAGTCCAATTATTAAGGCTTTGTATTAAGCTTCATTATTAGAGCACTCTCCCCTAATCTTATAATGAAATCTAGTTAGAACTCCATCTGGTGATAAGAGAAAAATCCCTACTCCAGTTCCTTGTTTATGTTTAGAACCATAAAAATACAATTGCCAAGACTTAGTGTCTACATAGGCCTCATTAATATCGACCGCTGAATGATTAACTATAAAGTCTGCAATAATTTGCACTTTGACATCTTTTAGGGGAACATATGTTAAAGAGTATTCAGTTAAGGCTAATGCCCATTTACCAATTCGACTGTGTAAAATAGGCTACATATGCTTAATAACATCAAAGTGAGAATAAACAGAAACTTCAATTGGTTTTATATAATGCTTGAGTTTCATACATGAAAAATATAAACATAAACAGAGTTTGTCAATTGCATTATATCTAGTTTTAACATCATTTAACACTCAACTAAGGTAATAAATGGCTCTTTCCACCCCATTCTCATCTTCCTGGGATAACATGCTCCCCGGTGTCGATTTTGATGATGCCATATATAGCTTCATGCATTTGTTTTTGTTTAGGGGTGCTAACATTGGAGGCTTTATCAAATAATCTTTCAACCGATCGAATGCCTCTTGGTGGTCTTTTCCCACTTGAACTAAACTTCTTTGCCCAATTTTTACAAAGGAGGAAACTCCAGAGTTTTCCCATCGATGTTCGTACAAATCATCTCGAAAGTTGATTTTCCCAACAAATATTGAAGTTCTTTCTTTGTTGTTGGCGCTTTGGTACTCAAATCGCCTTAGTTTTGATTCGATTGATTTCGATACCTTTCTTGGGTACCACAAAACCTAGAAAATCTCCTACGAACACAAATGACATTTTAATGGATTCATTTTCAATCCATATTTCCTCATTCTAACAAAAGATTGTCAAAGATGATCTAAATGACCATTTGTAGTAGCAAAAAACTCTGAGACTAAGCCATTGATTGACTCAACTCGTTAAAGTAACAATGAAGTCACCACCGTGCTTTTATTTCATCCAAATGACTAGGAAAAATAGCGAATAAAATCCTAAAGAAAATGAGATCAAGGTGCGGGGTTAATTATGCAAATGGAAGGTATTAGGCACCCTAAGCATCTACGTACTCGGGAACCTCTTTGAAAATTTGTGTACGTGGCTATATAAAAGTATGTACAAAATAGTTGGTGGAGGTGAGAAAAGAAATATTTTATACAATTTTTTATTTGATAGAACTTCCAATGAGTTATAGGCCTACGTACCAATAATGTACAATTTTGAAATCAAAACCCATGTAGTTCGAGTAAAAAGACTAAAATTGGTGTGTTGGTTAATTTTAAGAAGAATAGACATCATTGTCGTATCTGAGTGGTAAACATACTTACTACCCATACTTATGAGAAAAAAGCATTTCATCAACACAAAATGGAGGATAGAGCTCAAATTTTCATCAACAAGCATCACTCAACACTAAGTGGAAACTGTCTCACTTTACTACATATCGTAGAAGTATAGTAGTCCACATCACTTCAAAGAATCGACAAGAGTTTAATCTTTTAAGAAAATGGTTTTAAAGAAGAAAAACCAAAATGGCTCAAAAAGTTTAAGTGAGGTTAGTTGACTTCTAGTTTTAAAAAATGCCAAAGTATTATTAAATTGGTTAATGTTTAAAATTTTTTTTTGAAAATGCATGGACCTAAGTCCAATTTATTATGAAAGTGGTTCGAGTTAGAAAACAAGAAGCTTTTGAAAAAGGGAGAAGATTTTGAAAATTAAAGAATATAGAAGGAGATGAAGGGGCTAACCTATGCACATAAAACTAAAAGATGAGGGTAAAGAAAGATCTAACCGGGTGAGAAACCAGTACTTGACATCAAAAAGCGAATACCATATTCTCATCCTTTGGATTCACAAACCAACAAGTAACCGGACAAAAATACCAAGTCTCAGATAAATCAATGTCTTAGATGAAATCATGTCTTCAAAAATCGGGCAGAGTAACAATGGTATTTAGATTTAATACACTCATAGACGAGTATAAATAGAATAACCTGCATACATCAAAAATAATAACCCAAGCACAGACAGAATAACAACTAGATCACAAAATCTCTGAGAAGAGGTCAAAGGTCCTAATCCTAAGTCCAAGAATCAATCTCTGAGCATAGGGAAAGTAACCAAGTCCAAGTTATAAATTTTAAGGTTTTATTCTTTTTATTAATGAATCAACAAGAACAAAGTAAGAGGTCCAAGTAGACAAAGGGAAAGTAGCGGAAACATAAACATGATAATGAATCGAAATTAAAATAAAGCGGTAAAGCATAAAAAGAAAGTGCTAGAATTTAAATGTTAATTGTTAGTAATTAGTTGTTAGTTGGTTTCATTTGAATGATCCATAATGATTTGGACGTTGATCCTAAGTCAAAGGTTATGAGGGTTCATTAGAAGATTGACATAGTCAAAACAACTACGCAATGACCGACAATTTTATTGGTTATATCTCAAAATCTAATCATCCTTGGGCTTGCAAGTTCATGTCATGGGCCACAAAGAATCAATCATTCAAAGAAAAGAAATAAGATTGTATGGTTCGTGATGATTTAAGCCTTGACTCTAGGTCAAAGGCTATGAGGGTTCATCGGAAGATTGTGAGTCAAAACAACTACGAATGAACCAACAATTTTATTGATTGTATCCCAACACTTAATCATACTTGGACAATTTCAAGCATAAGCTTGGGCCACGAAGAACCAACTTTCTAAAAAAAGAATGAGATAAGATGAAGAGGGAGGGATAAGTTACATAATCCAATCGCGGATGAATTCATCAGGTCTAACCGTCAAAATCAATCAACTATCTTGGTGGATTTAGTCATGAGACCTATCAACATCCAAGTTCCATTGATGTTGAGGAAGTTTATGACTCAAATAAATCCAAAGTCAGAAACTAATATTTAATAATAAAAATAGTAATTAAATAATAATTAAAATGGTTTGAAAATGGATTATTTATTTGGATTTTATTTATGAAATACATAATGGTATCCATACATCAAAAACAAATTCCAAGAAAATTGTCCAAGGTCAAACAAAGGTCAACAAACGTTGACAAAAAAATTTAGAATTTTTTAAAAGTCAGAAACTATTTTTAAAAATAAAAGAAAATGGTAAAATAAACCAAAAATTGGAAGAAAAAAAAAAAGAAAAATCAAAAATCAAAAATAAAATGAGGTCACCAATATTTGTCAAATGACTAATGGATCCTTCAATAATTTTTTGAGAATTTAAAAATGTCAAAAAAATATTTTTAAACATTTAAATAACTCAAATAAAAGGGAAAAATCATAAAAAAATATCATATCTGAAAATAAAATTATGAAAATATAAAAATCAGAAAGAGAATATTTAAAAATATTTTTGTGTATTTTTTCAGAATTTTTGAGTCAAGAATTAATTTTCTATGAATTTTTGAAGTTTAAAATAATTAAATATAAATAAAAAAAACAGAAAATAAAATAAAAGCCAAAAAATATGGACCATTAGATCACAGTCAAAACACGTTAGTAAGCTGATCCAAAGGACCAGACGCGATGTGCTTGATATGGACCTCCTTGGTTTTCACACCCGATCAGGATTTAAAATTAAAATAAAACGAAATAATGTGGTCCATCAGATAATGTCAAAAAGCGTTAGTAAGCTAATCCAACGGATCAGACGCGCTGTGCATATCATGGACTCTTAAAAATAACACACGAGATTAAATATTAGACGTATTTGAAAAATATGTGTGGTAAATTGTCATTGGCTGAGACGAGACATGTGATCGCTTGACCTCCACCAAGCGAGTTGTATGTTTACGAAATGGAAAAATTAGAGGACGAGACCGGAGCCATTTGCTCCGTCTCTTCAAGACGATTCCAATGGTACCCTTGCGAAATATTTCTTTTCACTCAAACGTAGTCGATTTGGAAAAAATAGAAGAAAAATTGAAAAGGGATTTGAAAATTCGTGAGCAAAACTCACTGCCAGATAAAAACATATGATGCTATAAGTATCAGAGTGATGAGAGCTACATTGTAGCAACAAAGTTGAGGCGAATTGGTGGAGAAATCTACCTGTTGGAACTTAAGTGTGAAGCTCTGAAATTGGACTTGTGGAGCTCGCTTCTGGTCACGATTCTTCTTGCTAAGAGTATGGTTAGTGTTATACCCCAAAATTTTCCCTTTTATTTTTCAAATCAATACATATCTCCATGCTCAAGAGTTCCTCAAGGGTTGACCAGATGAACCCTCTCCTAAGCAATCAACCCACAACTAGGGTTTTGATTCTCTCAAGTCAAAAAAGGTTTCTATTTCCTCAAGCGAGTATCATTCCTCCCCATATGTCTCAAGGTATAACCATGTCAAGTTTTAAGCCTCATAGCTCAAGTTTGCTCAGTCAATTGCTCAGATGGTTGAAAATCAATTGTATTAGACAAAAAGTCAATTGTGGTCAACATACAGTTAAACTTCATAATTTTTGGTCAACGTCAAGATTTTGAAGTCACATTCATCATTTGGTCAAGGTTTGATCATGATTCCTCAAGAAAATCAAAGAATTGATCAAAAGTCAAAGTTTCTAATTAGGTTTATTTTATCAAAAGTCAACTAAACTTTGACCAGGCATAACTTTCACATACTTTATCAGAAATTTTTTCACCAAAGCTCATTTTGAGTAGAATTCAATTCTCTACAACTTTATATCTCACAAGATTTTGCCAAAAATGCTTCATTTGAAATATATGGTTCAAGACATTATATAGGTCCTTCTAAAAGTCAACAAAAAGTCATCTTTTTCCAAAGAAGTGTACATGAGCATGGAAGCTTCAATGAAGATGAAACTAAAAGGACAATTTAAAGGACATCTTAATATTTCTAAAAAGTCCAAGAACACTTCCAAATGATAAAAATTGAGCAAGTTATGGCTTGGGAAAAAATGGAAAGTTTGAAGAAATGCATGAAGAAAATATTGACCAAACTTGAAATTTTTCCAAATGGACCTATATTTCTTTGGTTCAAACTTGTTTCTAATGTTGTCAAGAACCTCTAAGCCCATCCACACGCCATATTTGTAATTATATTATTTATTTTTGAATTAATTCACTAAAATTCAATTTTAATTAAAATAAAATACAAAAGTAAATGGGATAAGTGCAAGGCTATAAAACTGAGTTGCTTGAGGTCCAAGATTGTCATGATAGCTGGAAATTTTGTGAAAGATATGATTGGCATGAAGATTAATCAATTTTTGGAAATATTACATTTGATTCTTCAATCAAATATTTTCCAATCAATGCAAGATATTTCCACACTTGTGTTGACCTAATTTTATTCCTCTATAATTACACAACACATTCAGATCACAAGGTCACGATTTTGCAGCCTCAAGAACCCTAGCAGTAACGCCTCGAATTTAATTATTGGACTATTAAATTAAAGTTGGATTTTATTTGGTTAGTTGAAGAATTAATTTAGTTAAGTGTATTATCTTAAGCTGTAAGACTAAAATTTATAATGTACCATCCATTAATTATTAAAATAAACCAAGGCACCTAGTAATAGGTAATGTGTGTGGTTGTGGTGAAGTTGGATTTTTTATAATAAAACAAGTACATGTAGTAGTTAGTGGTGTGTTGGTTGTTTTGTATTATAAAAGGAGAGGAAGAAAGATAGAAACAAAATTTTAGAGAAAAAGGAAAGTAGAACACCACGTACAGTAGCAAGAGAGAAGAGGAAAAATTGGGAATAAGGGTTTGCTAGATGTTGGGGAGAAAAGCTCAAATTCCAGTCCGTTAGTTGCCGTTTCTGATCAAGTTTTTCGAGCTCTCTCCAATCCAAAGGTAATGGGTAGGGTTCGATTTATATAATCATTTGTATGATGATTTTTATGTGGGATTTAGGGTGTATTAATTCACTGTAGATTCAACGTTTTATGATGAAATTGATAGATCAGTATTGAAAATATTGTTGTCTGTTAATTGTTGTTGTTGCTAATACTGTGTTGGTGTGATTATGTGTGTAACTATATTGGTAGATAGAAGTTTTATTTTTGGAAAATAAGTTGATTCTGGGTTGAACTGTTAGAACACATAGTGCTGGAAAAATAAGGAAATGATGAAGGAGATAAAGTTGTAAGGGGACAGTTTAGGTAGTGGTTTTGGCATTACTTTTAGGAACCTTTTAAGTATGAAGAATACATGTGCCATTAGTATAGTTGGAGTCATAATAATAATTATAATAGTGAATTTAGCATGTGGTATGTAGCAAACAAATAGCCATAGCAGACTAGCTTTGTTGAGTATAATTGATGTCTAGAACTTCTGATGGTGCAGAAGTTCTGATGGGCAGAAGTTCTGATGGTGCAGAACTTCTGATGGTCCAGAACTTTTGATGGTGCAGAAGTTTTGATGGGTAGAATTTCTGATGGTGCAGAACTTCTGATGGTCCAGAACTTCTGATGGTGCAGAAGTTCTGATGGGTAGAATTTCTGATGGTGCAGAACTTCTAATGGTCCAAAACTTCTGATGGTGCAGAAGTTCTGATGGGAAGAACTTCTGATGGTGTAGAACTTCTGATGGTCCAGAACTTCTGATGGGCAGAAGTTTTGATGGTGCAGAACTTTTGATGGTCCAGAACTTCTAATGGTGCAGAAGTTTTGATGTGCAAAACTTTGATGGTGCAGAAGTTCTGATGGGTAGAAGTTTTGATGGTACAGAACTTCTGATGGTGCAGAAGTCCTGATGGGCATAAGTTTTGATGGTGCAGAACTTCTGATGGTCCAGAACTTCTGATGGTGTATAAGTTCTGATGGGCAGAAGTTCTGATAGTCCAGAACTTCAATGGTGCAGAAGTTCTGATGGGCAGAAGTTCTAATGGTGCAAAACTTCTGATGATCTAGAACTTCTGATGGTGCGAAGTTCTGATGGCCAGAAGTTCTGATGGGCGGAAGTTCTGATGGTGCAAAACTTCTGATGGTCCAGAACTTCTGATGGTGCATAAGTTTTGATGGGAAGAAGTTCTGATGGTGCAGAACTTCTGATGATCCAGAAGTAAAAACTTCTAGAACAGGCTATGAGTCGACGCATAGATTTTATGAGTCGACGCATGTGTTCCCAGAATTATGAGTCGATGCATGGGGAAGACGTGCGCCTTCCCGGGCACTGCCAAAACATAATTTTCCACTCATGAGCCGACCTAAGGACCCATGAGTCGGCTCATGCAGGCTGTTTTGAGGAATTTGCTTATTTCTGGATGTTTCTCACTTTCACCGGTTTGAAGCATGATTTTGTTGATGATCCTTTTCATAATGCAAAATGTGATGATGTTAATGATGATGTTTTATGATAACACGAAATCGTATCGTTTATTTGCCATGAAATTAACCCGTTTTGCATTATTTTGACCCGATTAACTCCCGAATATTTCGAGTTTGTCATGACTTTTTGCAAGTATTACATAACTTAGCTCAAAACAGAAGAAAACATGAAACATGCAAGATAGCATCAAAGAACAGAAGGAAAAGATGAATCTGTCAAAGAAATTGCAGATTTTGTGGATGAAATCGACCATACGCCACGACCGTAAGACATCCATGAAGGCGTGACCGTGCACATACGCCACTTGTAACGGAAAGCATGGAATACGCTCGTAACACATCTGTAACGACCGTAATGCGCATTATATCAGTTTTCAAAACGTGCAAGACGTGGGGAAGCTTAATAGAAGGAGTTTTTAAACTCCTGATTTCTCTCAACCTCAAGGAAAGCCACGTTCAACCACGTCCCTATATTTTTGGAGAAATTCAAGTGAAGCTACGAGTCCAATTTATCCCACCGGTTCCATTCTTCTATAAATACCCCAACCTTCAATGTTAGAAGTACAGAGCAATTTTTAGTTTACTTGTGCGGAAGCTCTGCCGAAATCGAACCCATTGTTATTTCAATTTATATTTTCCTCTGCAATTGTTGATTTCCTTTGTTTAATTTCACTGTCCAAATAATAATTTCCAACATTAGGAAATTATTATTCTAGTTTAGGATTTTTATTCAAGCTTCAGAATTCGTTTGTATTTCCGATACCAAGTGAAGCAACTCGATTTTCAAAAATCTTTTTAATTCTCGAAAACAGTGAAATCTCCACCTAATTTTATTTGTTCCAAAAGGAACGGGGAAATATAGATAAAACCCTCAAACAAGCGGATAAGGCGGTCTACGTGACCAAAAAGTGGGATCGGGAGTCGGTTATGTAAGGGGAAGGTATTAGCACCCCTTACATCCATCGTACTCGATGGGACCCGTTTAGTTTTAAGTGTTTGTGTGTTAAATTGCTAAGTTCATGAGTACCAAAAGGAACAGAAATTGTTTGTTATTATTTTGAGTTTGGCACGGTTTCGGAACCGTGTGCCTACATATTCCCTCGTGCAATGGGAAAGTCAAAACTCTGTAGTTCCTCTTGAAAAGGTTTTAAGTTGGTTGTATTGATTTTATAAGAAAAATCGTGCATTAAATATTTCAAATGCTTGAACTTGGACTTGTTTTGTTTGTTTGAAAAGCTTAGGTCTTTGTTCGTGTTTGAAATGGCTATTGCACACTCTTTGTAAGAAAAGAGTTTGATGATCGCATATGAGCGATAAAAGAGTTTGAGTGAGTTGAGTTATTTTTATGTGGGAGACGAGTATTGGACCATAAGCGTTCAACGGCTAATGCCCCAAAAAGTTTGTTGAGAAAAGGTGAGGTGAAACAAGGTTCACGTTATTTAGATTCATTTAAGAAGAAACCAAACATACAGTCGAGGGTCGATACATGACTGACTACCATATGTTTGGGAGGAGAGAGAGAAGTAGAATATTTATTTATGAAAATATTTTGAAAAGAAACTCGACGTTGGATCGAGGTTTAGAAATTTAATTATGAAAGTGTTTTTTAGGAGGTTTTGAAAATGATTTTGAAAAGTGAAGAATATTCACAAGAAGTTTTGAAAAAAAGATTTAAGTTTGAAAATTGGAAAGAAAACATCTTTTGAAAAGTATTAAGAATACTTAAAATGTCTCATTTTTTACTTAATAAAAATATAATCAAAAGAAAATATTTTTTGGATTTTTTGACATAATCATAAAATAGGTATTAGTATGCTTACCTTGGTTTGAAATGGTGCGGATTATTCGACCAAGTCCAATTTCGATTACTTGAAGTGAGGATCAATTTTGATGATGGAATGATGATTTGGATTACTTCTATATGATGTATATAAGGTGTTTGAAGTGAAAAATTATAACAAGCACGAGTGAATTAAGAGTTTGGAAGTTATGGCTTAAATTTGCATTTTATGAGTTTTGGAAATGATTTATGGAGCAAACTGATTTTGGCTTGTTTTTTTTTGAGGGTTTGAAGTTCCAAAAAAATTCTAAACGATATTTAGAATATGTTAGAATGACACCATTGGTTGGAACTTGCAAGAATTTGCAATTTGGGATTCTAACCTCTTTGAAAACTTAGAAAACTTGCAAAATAAGAAAGAAATGAGAAAACAAGTTTGGAATTGTTTTGGTGTGTTTTTTGAGGCTTTGAAGTTCCAAAAATTTTCTAAATGATATTTAGAACATGTTAGAATGACACCATTGGTTTGAACTTGCAAGAATTGCAATTTGGGATTCTAACCTCTTTGAAAAAACTTAGAAAACTTGCAAAATAAGAGAGAAATGAGAAAACAAGTTTGGAATTGTTTTGGTGTGTTTTTTGAGGGTTTGAAGTTCCAAAAAATTTCTAAATGATATTTAGAACATGTTAGAATGACACCATTGGTTGGAACTTGCAAGAATTGCAATTTGGGATTCTAACCTCTTTGAAAAAACTTAGAAAACTTGCAAAATAAGAAAGAAATGAGAAAACAAGTTTGGAATTATTTTGGTGTGTTTTTTGAGGGTTTGAAGTTCCAAAAAATTTCTAAATGATATTTAGAACATGTTAGAATGACACCATTGGTTGGAACTTGCAAGAATTGCAGTTTGGGATTCTAACCTCTTTGAAAAAACTTAGAAAACTTGCAAAATAAGAAAGAAATGAGAAAACAAGTTTGAAATTGTTTTGGTGTGTTTTTTGAGGGTTTGAAGTTCCAAAAAATTTCTAAATGATATTTAGAACATGTTAGAATGACACCATTGGTTGGAACTTGCAAGAATTGCAATTTGGGATTCTAACCTCTTTCAAAAAACTTAGAAAACTTGCAAAATAAGAAAGAAATGAGAAAACAAGTTTGGAATTGTTTTGGTGTGTTTTTGAGGGTTTGAAGTTCAAAAATTTCTAAATGATATTTAGAACATGTTAGAATGACACCATTGGTTGAACTTGCAAAATTGCAATTTGGGATTCTAACCTCTTTGAAAAACTTAGAAAACTTGCAAAATAAGAAAGAAATGAGAAAACAAGTTTGGAATTGTTTTGGTGTGTTTTTGAATGAAGTAGGAACCTCTATTTATAGGCAAAGGATTCTTGGAATGGCAAGGCAAGATAAACTTAGAGCTTGCAACTTTGGAAACTTAAGGCTTAAGAAAGGAATATTCCTTCATTAAATGCAAATGGAATCTTTTTAATCATTACTAAAAAAACTCAAGTGTTTTTATCCTTTCCTAGAAATTTCATCATATTTTTTCCTCTAAAATCCTATCTTGTTTAGTGACAAGGCTTCTAGAAGGGAGAAAGTTACAAAATGACTTGTAACTTTGATGCATGATTTTGGAAATCCATGGTTTTGGAGCTCTATGTTTCAAAATCAAAACCCTAGCTAGACAAAGTGTTTTGCAAGTTCTTGGACTTTTTAGAAAGCTTGTAACAAGACCTACAACTTTCATGTTTTGAGTTTTTCTTGAATCAAAATGGATCTAGGTGAAAAATGGCCATGAAAGTGAGGAAAAACCATGTTTCTTAACACTTGAAAAAATTTCTAAGTGTTTGAAAAAATTCAAATCTTGACTTTTTGTTGACTTTTTCATATTTCTTGATTTTTTATGATCATGATGGATTATTTGAAATGTTTTTATGATTGAAAAAATTTGGATTTGAAAAAGTTGACCAAAAGTCAAAGTTTGACTTTTTGAGCAGATGAAGTTTCATCAGATGGTTCAGAATTTGTCTGATGAAGAAACATGGGTTTTGCAACGTTTTGAATCAAGAAATTAGGTCAAGATGTTGCATTGAAGATGTTAAGACTAATCTTCAAGCAAATAGGTCATCAATTGAGCAGAAAGTCAATGATTCACTATCTTCGATCAAAACCCTAATTAGTCGATTCAAGGTAGATCATGAGAAAGAGTTGGGAATTTTGAAGATCAAATGTCGATGATTGATTAAGATAGATCATTTTAGGTAAGTGGGGACTCGATAGTGATGCAATAAAGTTTTGATCTTGTGCACTTTCAAAGAGTGTATTCCTTGAAGAAGGATGTCTCATGATTACTCTCATAAACACAAACTAAAAAGTCGTTTCCTAAAGTTAAAACCCGAGTTTAGGAGGGTAAATTTTGAGGTGACAGTTTTATTCAATCATCTTAAACACAGAGTGAGAAAGAGTGGCTTTCGAGCGTTCAAGGTGGAAGAGGATTGAATGAGAACCACTGAAATTTGCCTACGGCGGAAACCAATGCCACAAAAGAAACAGATAATATATCTTGACTACAGAGTCAAGGAACAAAACTTGAAGAGAAAACTTGCTAAGCATCAACAGAATGCTTTAACACAACAGTGCCCAATGAGAAATAATTAGGAGATTTCAACAACACTGGGGATAACCGTGTAACCGAAATGAGTTTGACAATAATTTTAATGAAAATGCTATGAGAAGAGAAACGAATTTCTCAAGCGAAAAGAAAAACAATATATTAAGAATTTGACATGAGTGGGAACTTAACAAAGAGTTCCCTGATAATTAAGGAATACAGAGACCTTAAACAAACTTGAGAAATTGACATGATTGAGAACTTAACAAAGAGTTCCCTGACAGTTAAGGAATACATGGAGACCTTAAACAAAATTGAGAAATTGACACGATTGAGAACTTAACAAAGAGTTCCCTGATCGACATGATTGGGAACTTAACAAAGAGTTCCGATTGACATGATTGAGAACTTAACAAAGAGTTCCACAGTCGACATGATTGAGAACTTAACAAAGAGTTCCACGATAAATAAGGAATACAGAGACCTTAACAAAGATATGGTTTAGAACAATATCGAATTGTTGGTGCACGAAAGTGCGAGGAGCCATGGCATCTTTGAATGTAATGTAACCGAGTTACCATGAACAAAATCGATGGCACAGAGTACAATTCTATGGGGATAAACAAAACAATATCCAGCACACCGGCGTGATATAGATGTTTATGAAGTCGGTAAATCTTGTTTCCGATGTTTCTGCTGATGAGAGATCTTACTGAACATGTACGGACATGTTGAACAACTTCTGAGTTGACAAAATCTTCAATTTGTATGTAGATAGCTTTACCGGTGATGGTAGAATCAGATTCAGCACCTGTGACTGAAAAACTTCTAGGGTAATGAGCCTCAATTTGCTGGCATTATATAGACAATGCGTTGTAGCAAGCGGATATGTGGATCAAGCGTCGGTGGAGAAATATCTTGAGATTGAATAAACATCCGCGGTGGATATTTATTTGTTGAGTAGTTGATGACTTCTTGAAATAAACGCACGGAAGTTTGATGTAATTTTCTCGAAACATTCGAGAGGAGTAAATTGTGGAAGCCACTGCCAATAGTATTTACTGAGAAGATTCTTGTCTGAAAGAAATCTTTGAAAATACCAAGAATGATATTGTAATAATCGCTACGAGACTCACTTGCGGTAAATTAAGCACTGGGAAACTTTGTAAGAAAACCGTGTGGAAAAGTCACTGGGGATTCCCGGTTGATAATTTTACTGACGTTAGAGTCCATTGAAAGAGACAACTGTCTGGCTGGGGAATAAATCTCGATTGGAGAAAACCATCAGTTGTTGAGATCCATACAAGCATATAACGTGCTTGTAGAAAAAGGATAATTTGTCGTCGAGAACTAATCCTTCAATTTGATCCTTACGAGGATATCTTTCGATTTATGAAAAACCAAAAACAGATATTGGGCTAATGCATGGGTATGATATGCATGATATGATTTTTTTTCTAATGCAAATAGTATATGATTTTCTGATACTGTTGAGAGAAGGAAGACATCATTGGGGAATCCAATTGAACGATCTTGTCGTCATAAGAGTTCACTGGGGAATCCAATCGATTCTCTGGGGAAGAGACTTCACTGGAGAATTGACACTATTGTCGATTATACATCACAAACATTCACACGGCAGGGAGAGAAATTGAATCGTCGTTTGAGACACGGTCTTTGACACCCGCATTCGACTTTATTCTGAACAGATCCCAAGTCTGGCGGAGGTTTATGCATGAATATGCTATGATATGACATGAGTTAGGCGACGTGATCGACACGACGATGATTTATGAATGATTTATGAATGCATACATGCATGGACTATCGATATGTACCAAATGAAATTCGCCTTGAAGGGTGAATTATCGACGAACGACTTTTAAGATAAACCACCGGGCAAAACTAAAATTTAATGATAACGGTCGACGCGAGCGACTACGCGTGAACTGGATTTAAATGATAATAGTCGAGGCGAGCCGACTACGACGTGGCCGGATTTTAATGCAATCAGACGAGGCCGACTACGGGCGTGAACGGATTATAACAATCGAACCGACTACAGACGTGAACCGATTTAAATGATAACGATCGAGACAGCCGACTACAGACGTGAGGATTTAAATGATATGATCAGGCGAGCGACTACAGACGTGTTGGATTTAAATGATACCCAACAAGGTCGAATTTTATTGCCAATATGAGATGCATGATTTAATACATGATTTATGTTAGTGTATGCAATACGTTTGGTATATGATTGGTAAGGCATGAAGATGCTTTGATTTGATTGGTTAAGACCAAGAGAGATTCTTGAAACAATTTTCCCATCAAAGGAAGTTTTCACATGATTCCGCCACTCAAATTAAATACAATAGTTGTTGACACTTGAGAGGAAATTTATGAGCACTTGAAGATAGAACAAAATCGTCTGCATAAAGCATTCATTGCCCCAATCTGTTGATTATCTGATGAGATTTGCTTTGAGATGATGCTGGAAATAAATTAAAGTAATCTGATACTAGGATGGCTTGCCCCAAAATCTGTATTCCAATGCAGGATGCCCCTAATTAGCAAATCCTTTGAGAGATATTACGTATCTCGATGGGACTGCCCCAGATTGACTGAATCTTGAAGGAATGACTTCACCGTGCTATAGAAATAGCATGAACCAAAATGCTCCACGGAAAGACTCCAACGCGTTGAGGTGGCTGCCCCTGATTGACAAAATCTTGGAACGACATGCCCCAAGCTAACTGCTCTTTGAGAAAGTCCAAATCACTTGTTGATTGCTCTTTAAGGACCCGCCCCCAGATTGGCAGAAATTCGAGAAGCTAAATTTCGATTTGCCCCCAAGTTAACAGAATCTTGAGAAAACAACTTGTGATATGCTCAAAGGAGTCCTTAAGCGTCCTGCCCCTTGCTACCAATAACTGCTAGCTCAACTGAATAATCAAGTTCCTCTTCTTTGGACAAAGTTAAACTCTTCACTGATTGTTCATTATGAGTACTTATTCAATGTCAAACAATTGTTTTGCATGTAGAAGAATGTTTATTGTGACAATTATAATGCAACATTTATGTGTCTTGAAGTTTTGTATGAAAAACATTATTATTTTTTTGTGAGTGAAACACTTTTTGAGTGCAACACTGAAAATTTCTTTTTGAAAGATAAGACGAGCATATGATACCACACGGATACTTAACACACCTTGTAGGAGTCGAGTGCTGATCTCTTTTTGTTGCGCTTTTGAATTAACCACGCTTCAATTAGGACTTTTAAGGGTTGTAACATGGCTGGTTCACGGTTTTTTTAGAAAAAGATTTTTAGGCTCAAAATATTTGGTGCCCGCCCATTCTCCATGATGTCCTTGATCCTAAGTTCAACTATCTTGATCTGAGCACTCATCCCTCGAGGCGTTATGATGGTTGAGGAACCAATATGAGGTTTCTTGGACACGACAGTCACCCATCTTGTCTTTGGTGTCTAATCACACGACTTGTTCTTTGTTGAAATTATCTTTGACAATGCATTTCAATATTTTCTTTTTTCGTTTCGACTTTTGCTGACTTTTACCTAAGCGACTTATTACTAAGTTCACGTCTCGTGGGCTTTTGTCTCTTTTCTATTCATTTTTTTGAACAAGTCATGGATTTATACACAACCTTTGATTTTTTAAGTGATGGTATTGTCGAGTCCTTGGGGTCATATTGTCATCATTGACCTTCGATGTGCGAGAGATACCGACACAATATCATTCTCCTTTGATGCACACTATTGATAGATGGAGGTCAACTATTGTGGTTTTGACCTTTCTCAACCTTTTGAAGGATAGCCATTGTTGTATCCTTTGATGCTTACTCTCTTGATGAGTTGACGCCCGTCGAATAATGAACACTACCCATACAGGTTAAAAATGAAGGTTTTTGAAAAGAAAAGAACTCCTACTTCAAGCTCAAAGGGGTTAACGAGGTCTATCTCCCTTATAACTCGGTGTTTGGGAATTTGAAACAAGGCATGTACATCATCGGCAAGGTTTTACTCGGCGTCTGACTAGAGACACGGCGTTTTTCAATTATCGTCATCCTCCCTCAATCTTTGCCTAGGCGAAAGGATTGGTAACGTTAGTATCAAAACGAAATCAAATAAAGTGATAACGAATGGATTGAGTGACCACGAATGGATTACTTCAAGACAAACATACTCATTGCATTAAAGTTAAAACAAACAAGTTTCTACATGCAAACAAAGTTTAAACAATTAAACAAGATACACATGAAAATGCAGTAAAGAAATACAAGATTGTCGTTGTTGAGGAGACTTGAGCTCCGCCTTGACTTATTGATTCGGATGGACTTGATAAGCTTGGCGTTCACTTGAGAATCGGGTTGCCATTCACAAAAGAATCCCTCCTTGAACCGTCAAGTACTACAGTCAATCAATTGTTGAACTTTGGCTTTGTAGGCGTTGCGATCCTCATCGTCCTACTATTCCATCATGGTATCCACATCGCGTTATGATCATAACCAAAGCGGAATAACTTTGGCGGGTTAAGAAATTTAGGAACCACCAATGAACTTTGAACGGATGTGGAAGAAGTTGGTACATGTCACTAGAATTGGATCGAGAGGCGTTCCTTCTTTCCAAATTACTTGGTATGCGTGGATTACATCGTTGACTTTGATATCCATGACCTTGACCTTGTTTCTTTGCATGAGGTGCTCATGGTTCTTTGGTGCCATGGACCGATAAGCATCGGGTCTTGATATTGAGCAATACTATATACGGAGGTTGACCATAAGGTCAGAGGTGGAGCTTGCGAGCTTCCAGTTACATTGGTTTCATAATCCTCTTCTTCCATTTGAGAACCTCGAGGAATTCTTCCTCATCGACAGCTACTCGAGGCATCTTGGAGTTTTCCACTTTAAGATGCTCTTAATCGTTCTCCACCATCACTAAGTCGGAGAAACTTAAAGATGTACAACCTATCATTCTTTCGAAGTATGAATTAGGTAAGGTATTCAAAAACAAGTCAACCAACTCCCTATCAAGCATTGGAGGTTTAACTCGGGAAGCCAACTCTCTCCATCTTTGAGCATACTCCTTGAACGACTCGTTAATATTCAGAGAAAGATTCTGTAATTGGATACGGGTTGGAGCCATGGAAAGGTTGAACTCGTATTGTTTCAGGAATGAGGAAGATAAGTCTTTCCAATTATGAACATCCTTTTTCTCCAATTGCGTATACCAATCCAGAGATGCCCGACTAAGACTGTCTTGAAAGCAATGGATGAGAAACTTTTCATCACGAGCATATGCAGCCATCTTGCGAACAAACATCTTCAAATGAGTCTCTGGACAACTAACACCTTTGTACTTCTCGAAATTTGGCATTTTAAACTTTGGGGGAATCACAACGTCTGACACTAAACAAAGGTCAGCAACATCTAGACCAACAGTATCGTTTCCACTCAATACCCTCAATTGTTCCTTCAGATCAAGACACATTAAATGCGGCGATATCTTGAGGAGCTCTGGTGTTGACCATTGAACTCGTTCCTTGAGGATTTTGCACGTAGTTGGCGAACCTAGGCTTCTTAGCTGGCTGAGGATGTGGGATACCACCTTCTTGAACAGTTGATTGTCTTTGGACCGTAGGGATTGTGTTAGATAGAGCATTGAGCACCAATTGAGGTTGAATAGGATCATCCACATGCAGAGGAGAATCGTACATTGGATTAGACATAACAGTAAATCCTGACATGGAATCTGTAGTAGCATCTTGGACATTGCTCTCCGAAGAATCTAGCATGGCTTCCAACATTTGATCCACCTTGTCTTTCACACCTTCCAGGTCCTCTCTTATCACAACTTGATTATGTTCCAATTGGTCTATCAGACTTACCATGAGTGGAGGAAATCAGCTTATGGCCAGGAACAAAAGGTGACATGAGCTTTTTGTAGTGGAGGAGAAAATGCA